>ML249796.1:0-53859 GCA_005239495.1 Nicotiana undulata
TTTTTTTTTTTTTTTTTTTTGTGTGTGGTAACTAGCCTTAATGACCATGACATGCATTTTGGATTTAACGGCCGATCTATCAAACTGATCTAACCTTTCCTTTTACCATTCTTATGATCTTTGAAGGCGGACTTGTTTATGCCATTCTTCGCATCAGCTTCACGACTCACTTTCGACTAGTGGTGCCCCGAAGGGTTTTCACCAGCAAGTCTCTCTCATTGATTCATCTCTGCTTACCATCGCCTTACAGTACCCGTGAGAGTTTTCACTAGTAAGACTCTCTCATTTTTCTTTTTCTTTTCTTTTGTGAGCAACTTGACAGTGTTCTATGTCGCGTGACAACTGTTGCTCATTCCATATTTTCTTGCTTGAGCAACTGACAGTGTTCTATGTCGCGTGACAACCGTTGCTCATTGCATGCTTCTCTTAGCATTCTTGAAGGCATATAGGGAGGTCTTTATTCACAAGGTTTTTGGATAGGGTTGGAAATGATGGTTGACATGAAGGTTTAAAGTAGACTCAGAATGAGGGTTATAAATTTACAACTCTTGGAATCAACTCTTTTAAAAGTGAAATAAAATTTCTACCCTAGTTTTAGCTACTGGGGATTTTATTTTTATTTTATACTTTTGACTCTTATTTGGTTGGACCGAACCATGTAAGGCTGCCTACGTATCTTTTTTTTAAAGGAATCAGGTCTAACATAGTTCAAACATCTGATCTAACTATTTTTCATCTTTCTTTCTTTTCTCATGTTTTCTTTTTTTCTCTTTTTTTTCTTCAAAACAAACTGCCCCAGCTTCTTCTTTTTTTAGGGCATAGATCTCAGACTATTCTTTTTCTCTTCTTTTTGTTCAAAATAAATTGCCCCAACTTTTATTTTATGAGGGCATGGACTTTGACTGTTCTTTTTTTTTTTCATTTTAACTTTCTAAGAGTTGCCCCAGTTTATACTCTTGGGGCATAGACTTTTTTTTTTGACTCTTGACTCTAAACTTGATTTCAAAAGAGGGTGGTCAAAGAAAAATGACACCGGCTCAAAAAGGGGTAGAGAAGGGTATAAAGTGTTTAGATAGCAGAAAAAGGATCTCCAAGCCTCGAGAACGCCAAAACATATTATCTTCACAAACAGCGACATTGACGGACATGTCGATTTCTGGGTCTATTTTAGTGTAAAGTTGTATGAGCAATACTTTCCTCGCAGTGAATGACCCTTGTCAATTTGGGTGACTTTTTCTTGGGTTTTGTCTTGATGTAGAAGATACATTTTGCCACTAAACTGATCCATTGCAAGTTGTCCGGAATACACCTTCTTTTGAAAATACTTTTTATCTTTTAGTACTAAACAGACTTCAACCCGTCTGATCATCCTTAAGCCCGATCTTCTCAATAATTCAAAAGGTGGAGATCTTTAACAATTATGAGCATGATTGCTTTTGTTCCATGTAAAATTGACTCGTGCTTATTTTCAGAACGTTACATGTCCATATTCATCCTCAAAAGTGTTTCTTTCTCACTTATTTCATTCAATACTAAATCAGTTTTCTAAGATCTGACCAAAATTTCCGCATGCATGTCATGTCACTAGAACTAGTGTGGAAAGAACTATGCACAAAATGGACACAAAATGAGTGACTGCTTTTTTTTTTTGCTCTTTTTTTTTGTTAAAGGATAGAAAGGTCAGATAGCACAAAAAGAAGAAGAAAAGACGACAAAATAAGCTACCATGGCTAAAAAAAGAGGGACTTTCCAGTTGCTAAGCGACATTTAGACACAAAGTTAGATTCAGTCCTTTTTATTGCTTTTGATTCAACACTCAAATTTGACTTTTTAATCAAACCGCTCCCAATATTGACTATCGAATTTAGGACTGACGGCATGAAAGATTTCATAGCAACTAATTTTTCAAGGGACTTGAAAGAATTTTCATGTCTCCCATCATCAAACCATCCCGAGCAACGCATATCCTATTGCTCAAATCTGGTAAAGTCAACCAACATTTGCCTCCCCTTTTGACTTTTCAACACCAGTTTGTCAACTTGTCTTTCATAACCTTGGTTGGGTTAAAAAATAGTTGTGCTTATTCCACTGAGGGATCCCGGATTGATCGGGTGACTCGCCATTGCAAACCAACAAACCGACCACCCCTAACTAGCTTTTATTTCAAAACAATAAGCATATTAGAATAACACTTTTTTTTTCTTTCTCTCTCTCTTTTTTTTGTCGCACTTTTTTTCTTCTTTGTTTTTTTTCCCGCTGTTTTGCGCTCTTTTATTTTTCACTCAATTTTTTTTCTATCTTTCCTATTTTTTTCGCTCAATTTGTGTATGGCTATGATCGAATCCGATAGGGATTGCCTACGTATCATGACGCCGCATGAATCAGATCTTGCGTAGTTTGGGAAGATCGAGAATAAAGTAAATAACCTAACTCTTTTTTTTGGGGGGATTTGAATTTGTTATGTAATTGTTTTTTTTTCCGAAAGAAAGACTTAAAAAGAAGGAAGAAAGTATTTTTGGATTTAGATTTTTTTTGTTTTTTGAGAATTTTTGAAAAGAAAGACTTCTAAAGAAGAAAGAAAATATAGTTTTTTTCGAATTTTGCTCTTCTTATTTTTTTTCTGCAATTTCAAAAGAAAAGCTTCTAAGAAGAAAGGAAATATTTTTTAACCTTGAATTTTCTTTTCAATTTTTTGAAAGAAGAATGAAAATATTTTTGGATTTTTTATTTTGGTTTTTTAATTTGTTATTTTTAATTTTTTTGAAAGAAAGACTTCTAAAGAAGAAAGAAAATATAATTTTTTTAAATTTTGATTTTTTTTGATTTTTTGGGAAAAAGACTTCTAAAAAAGGTAGAAAATATTTTTTGGATTTTGATTTTCTTTTCAAATTAAAGACTTCTAAAATGAAAGAAAATATTATTGGTTTCAACTTTTTTTTATTCGGACTTTTCTAAAGAAGTGATTAAAGAAAATCTTTTTTGACCCGTATCTCACATCAAGTGGGAATCAGACCCGCGTAGTTCTGCCCGTTTTGACAGAACAGAGGAAACATGACTTTTGAAATCATTGCCTTATTTTCTTTCTCATTTTTTTCTTCAAATTTTTGGCAGAGTTTCGAAAATTTTCAAATACCTAACTCTCACTCTTTTTTTTTTGATTTTTTTTTTTGATATTCTTTCCCTATTCTAGAAGCCAGTCCACACGCAAACCGAAAGAAACAAATACGCAAGTAGCACGTAAGATGCATCAGGATGGTCTTTTAAATTGGGTATACCTGTCCTAGACGGACCCAACCCCTGTGTTGAGTCCCCTAAGTCAAATGCACGTGATGCAAACAAGCGTTCCTACTAGGATCCGACATGAGGCTATGTTATTCTAGGTTTAAACCCTGGGCGTATTGTTCTAGACCTGGCCTACCCGAGCAGACAACTCGAGCCGGGGGGGGGGGGNAAACCCGGGGGGTTTTTGTTCGGCCCCCCCCCCCCCCGGGGGAGCCCCGGGGGGGGGGGGGGGGGGGGGAAGCGTACCGGTAACCAAAAGATCATCCGGCTTTACAACTTGTCCGATCCTCGTTCTAAACTAGGGATATGACACTAACAGAAAAGAAGTCACGCCAACGTGCACTTCCCAAAAGATTTAGAAGACTCAGAGAGAAGAAGGGTTTCGTAACAGTTTATATACATTTCACATAATATCAAAGCGGTAAAAGGCGACACTTAGCACATTAGGCTCAAACACGTAAAAATTAGACAATCATTAAAGCCAATAACAACAGTTATTCTAAGCTCGAATTCTGAACCCTGAACCAGAAGTTCTGGGTTCTTAATCCCAGAGTCGCCAGAGCTGTCACGCCTCCTTTTTCCCAAAGGGGGCATAAGGGAGTTTTTCCAATTAAAGTGTCAATAATCGAATTGGGATAATTTAATGATTCAGAGTCGCCACTTGAAATAATTTATGGTGTCCCAAGTCACCGATTTATTTAGAATCCCAAATCGAGGAATAAATAACTCTGTTTAAAGTCTGCGAAACCAGAAATCCGAGTAAAGAATTCTGTTAGCCGGGAGAAGGTGTTAGGCATTCCCGGGTTCTGTGGTTTTAGCACAGTCGCTTAACTATTATTAATTGGCATAATTATTTGACTAATTGCATATTTAGAACCTATTGTGCATTTAAACATTTTAAACCACTTTTACTATTTATGGAATTATTTGAACAAGTCGCGATGTCGCGCACTTGTTATTTTTGTACACATCGCAAATCACGTCACGTGAAACGCATTCGTAATTCACAAAGTGTTTATTTTTATAATTGTTTGAAATTGGGTGGGTCGAGTCACGCCAGTGTGCACTCGAATTTCGGAGTTACGTATCTGTGATAACGCCACGGGAATCATACCCATAGTCATGATAATTTATTTAATTTAACGATTTGATGGTCGAGCCACGCCAACGTGCACTCTAATTTTGGAGTACATATCATAACTATGCCATAGAAACCGCACCCATAGTCACAATAATTTATTATTAATCGTGCCTAAAGTAGGCTACGATGTTTATAAGTTATTCATATGCTGATTAATACTTTTTCAATTACTTGGGGCCTTAAAAGATCAAATTATTTCGCCCAAGTTTATTTCTCAAAAGAAAGATCACTCCATGGCCAAAACAATTGAATAGCCAAACTTACTACTTGAAATTTTAAGTCAGCTTCTACCTAAACAAAATGAACTTAAGAGCTTCATTCTAAAGAATACCATATGACCCATTAATGAACAAATTATCTCCTGATTATTAATTGCCAAGCATGAACTTTTCTTCTAAATCTAACACTCACTGAGTACCAAAAACCAACCATTTAAGCAATAAACTAGCAAAGCTCAACAACAGGATGGAACAAAAATTAATAAGGCAATTATTCTAACATCACAAATCACATAAAGACCAAATCATATATCCATGAACTTTATGTTCCACTTAATATACTTCGGAAGAAAGGAACCTCAATGGCTTTCGCCGAGGAGAATACTGAACAAAAGAGCGGTGACCTTGGAGCCTACCGAAAAAACTCTAAACTCAACAGTAATTCGGTGTTGAGACGCAGCTGATTTTGGGTGGCCGCTTCAGCTGGTCTTTGGGCCGATTTTCATGGATTTTCGGGGATTAGGACGCTGGTTTGGTGAAGACGACAGTAGAGGTTGCGGGGAAGGGAACGGGCGAGAGAAAAGGACCCTATGGAGGCCGCTGGCAGTCCATCTCATCAGAATGAGAGAATGAGAATTGTTCTCTTCTTGTTAGGGGGTGCGACCGTCTTCTCCCGTTCTTATTTTTGGGGTTTGAGATTTTCTGCTGATTTGGTGGTGTTCCCTCCTTTCTAGGGAAATTAGGTCCACCTATCTTCAGAGAGAGAGAGAGAGAGGGCGCCATTTTTTAGGTTTTTGGTGGAGCTAATTTCTCATCTTTTTTGTATATAATTAGGTCTAGGTCTAGATTTTAGGAAAATGGGGTTTTTAAAGATGGGGTATTTGGTTGGACCTGGGATTTTGGGCCCTAAAATTGGGTCAATTTGAAATAAAAGGCCAAATTGTTCTTTCAAAAACGGCTACCTTACTACTAATTGAATTTATTTTGCAAAAACACTAATTAACATTTTAACTAATTAATTAGACTAATTGATTAATGATAATGAATATTTTTGTGACTTTTTCTATAATTTTAAAGTATTAAACATGCATGAAATGCAACTAAATAAAGAAAAACTCCTAAAATTCATAAAAAATTATTTTTGGATTATTTTTATGAGTAATTTTCACGCGAGGCAAAAATTGGGTGCTCACACTGTTAAAAGAAAACAGTTGCAAAATGAGTTATAGACGATACGCAAACACATTGAAATGTTACGAAAGTTCAATACAAAAACTTTCTTTAAACATTGTTAAAGAGAAACATGTGAAGAATTCCTATCTCTCTATTGCATATTTATACCATTATGAAGTTGAGACGTCTTCTTCATTAAGTGTCGATAAAAAAAGGGCCCTCTTTTATAAATCGTGCTCGTTAAAAAAATACACGAAGTATTGAAGCATTTTTAATGCAAAGTCAAATAACAAAGGATGAAACAAAAACTCAAACATTAAAGTAGGCAGAAAATAAAGCCGAAATTTATATATCGAACTTGCCAAACATAAGGCAAACATTTGTCTTCAAACCCCGAAACAAGACAGGGGTAAACCAACCGATTATTGACGAAACGAACATGAGCGTTGGAGTTGTCATATGAATCTCTAAGTTCTGCACTCTTTTTCCTTCGTCTGTTTTTTTTCCCTATTAGGTTTTTTCGGCAAGGTTTTTAATGAGGCAAAGGCAAGGGAGAAAAGGATCAAATCTTCCACTTCCCGGTCATATCACAGTGAATAACCGAAAAGTGGGAGGACTATCTGTATTAGCGAAAAATAGACTCGCCATGTGGGTCTATTAAATGGCAACACGTGTTAGCAAAGCTTGGAGAAAAGTGAAGAATGATATGTAAAGATGATATGTGAAACACCCCCGGGACCGAACATATTCATACCGTGCCTGACGGCCTCGGAACTGGTCATCATAAATAGCTCGGAACAGGTGCGAGAGAATATCTCATAATTACAAATGAGGAAGGAATCAATTAATCCCGGATTATATGGGATTTATCATCATTACTCCATCAGTTACAAATCAATTATGTAACGTACAATAAATGCAATAAATGATTGTAACGGTTAGAACAAGGCAATCAATTGCAAGATTGACTCAACAAGCACGATATTGACTCAATAGGCACGAGATTGAGTCAACAGGCACGATAGTGACTCATCATCCACGAGATTGACTCATCAGCCACGGGATTGACTCATCAGTTATGGAATTAACTCATTAGTTACGGAATTAACTCATCAGTTACGAAATTTCAGCATTTACACAGTTGTTACAAGGTAATGGATGGGTTGAGTAAATGCTCATAATGGACCCATTATTCAAGGAGAAGGTTACTTAGATTTATCCCTATAAATGGACGTAGTTTTATCACAATTAGGGGACTCAAACTTTCTTCTCTACAATTCTGTACATTGTAATTCATATCATCTTGCTTCCAAGTTAGCCATAGTTTGGCCCTTCAAGCTCCGTTCGGCTCAACATCCTGTCAAGGATTATTCAATAAGAATTATTTCTTCTCTGCTTTATTTTTATTATATTGTCTGTCATTGAATTTCGTTTTCACTTCTCTATCACTTTGCATTAACAAAAACTATATCTTTCGGATTGAATCGGTTGCTTGTGGCCCGTCACATAAAATTATTGCTTTGACCTTGAAAACTATTTTTTGGGTTAAACAATAGGTGACCAGCGTCTGATTATAGTTCCAAGGGATGGCAGTAGTGTCTTTTATTGGTGAGATGACTGGCCCTTTTGCCACATACGTCCCCTTAGGTACATACATTTTTGGCAATTTTGATGTGGTTTTCCTTAGCTCCAAACTCTTTGGAGGGATCAACATGAGCTGCCTATTTCTGGGAGCTCTTGGAACGTAGAGGATGGATTCTTTGGCTGGTGATGCCTCTACCTCTTCTTCCTCAACCTTTTCTTCATTTTGGAGAGTGGGTTTTGTCTTCTTTTCATCCTTAACTTTTTTTGCCACTGTTTTAAGTTTATTTTCTGTATCAGCAATGGCAATAATGTCTTTCAATGCAGGGTCAAACTCTTTATCTTCACGAATCATCCCGATGACGGGCCCGTTGTTGTGGGCCGGTAACGAGTTATTGGTTACATTGGGGACTTCCTCGTCCCTTAGCACTACCTTCTTCTGTTCAATCAAGTTTTTAACTTCTCTTTTAAGAGTCCAACAACCCTCGGTGTCATGCCCTTATGCCCCAGAATGATAGGCATATCTAGTACCCGGCTTGTATGAGGGAGATTCTAGATTCTGCATGTTTGGAGGTACAGGCTGCAAAAGGCCAATTTGAACCAATTTGGGAAAGAGGCTGAAATATGACTCACCAATGGATGTGAAGTTAGTTTTTCTGGGCGGTTCATGGGGACGGTTATTGTATTGGTAGTTATTCTGGGGAGGACGTGGATTATATGGGGATTGGTCAAGAGGGTTATTTCTGGGAAGTGGAGCTCTGTTCTGATTGTATTATTGTGGTGGCCGAGTGTATGGATGAGCATTCATCACTGCATAGGTATGAGGAGATATAGCATAGGCTGTGTCTTGATGAGGATAATAATGCAGTGGGGCTCCGGAAGGTGACCCTGAATAATCTCGGAACCGTCGAGAACTTTTTAAGCTAGAAGCCATCATGGCTCCATCTTCTTTCTTTTTCCTGCTTGCTAAGCCTCTCGAGCCGCTCTGAATGGCTTGGGAGGTGGCTCTTAGAGCTGATTGACTCAAGATACAACCCGTTTTCAAGCCATTTTTTACCATTTCACTAATCTTGATGGCCTCCACGAACGGTTTGCCCATGGCAGACATCATATTTTGAAAATAATCGGCCTTTTGGGCCTGCAAGAAAACACTAACCATTTCGGTCTCATCCATAGGGGGTTTCACCCTAGAAGCCTGTTCACGCCATTTGATGGCGTATTCTCAGAAGCTTCCGGAGACTTTCTTTTTATGGTTGGGTAGAGAATTTCTGTTTGGAGCTATGTCCACATTGTATTGAAATTGTCTCACGAAATCCCGGGCTAAATCATCCCATATGTGCCAACGGGAAATGTCTTGATCTGTACCATTCAAAGGCGATTCCAGCGAGGCTTTCTCCAAAGTATGCCATCAATAACTCTTCTTTTCCCCCTACCCCTCTCAGCTGATTACAATATCGCTTCAAGTGGGAAATTGGGTCTCCATGCCCGTCATACTTTTCAAACTTTGGTGTCTTGAAACCCGCAAGCAGGTGTACATGAGGGAAAGCGTAAGATACGCTCTTTTGGCCACTTAGGCCCTGTATATTTTTCAAGCTTTTCTCGAGACTTCTCATTTTTCGTGTGATCTTCTCTTGTTCGGGATTTCTCAAGATTCTCTCATGATCCATAGGAGATTCGGATTGCGGATGCTGAGGATAAGAGTTCGGGGTGACCCGGGCAGTGTCCAGCTGGAATTGGGGAGCTTGAAAAGTAAAGATCGACGGCTCAAAGATTTGTCGAGGCAATGTTGGCTATGCCATACCGGCAGCTGGTGGTGCAATGAACACAACAGATGGAAGTCCCGAAGATGGTGCTTGGGGGCGAACCTCAGAAGGCATTCCGGTAAAATTTGTGGTCATAGTGGGGAATCTGAATGGTATGAATGGATCGGGTGCTGAAATCGGAACATTAGCAGTTCCTGCTGTCCTTGGGATCAACTCAGGAAAGCCAGGGATAGAACTAGGCGGCTCCCTGCCATTAGACCAAGCATCCCACATCTCCAGCATGCGGCATCTTAGTCTTCTGTTTTCTTCAGCAGTTGCTGATTCCGATTGTGGGATAACCGATGCGAGGCCATCCTCGGGTTCGACAATAGTTAGATGCTTTCAGAGGTCATTGCAATGATCCCTTTTGATCTTGTGAAATAATGATGTGGCGCCAGAATACCACCGCAAAACCAACCACCTTAAAAAAGAAGACCCTGAGCTCAAGATAGACATAAAACGGGTTAGTTTGAGATATTAACATACGTTGGGGGATGCAATGCACCTAAGCAGCCAAACATTTTCTAAGATTGTTTTCCAACGACTCTGTGTTTCATCCCGACTTTAATGTTTCACTCTTTTCTTTTTTGATTATTTTCTTTTAAGGTTATGATCGAATCCTATGTGGATTGCCTACGTATCATGACGTCGCATGAATCACGTAGTTCAAAGAAAAGTATGTCATAAAAAAGTGCAATTTTCATTTCATTACTAAAGATAACTCTTTTGGTTTTTCATTACAAGTAATTTAAAATAGAAACAGTACAAACTCCAATCAAACGACAGAACAGAACTTCTAGAAAGCAATACAAATACAAACTCGAAAACTAAATCATCAAAAGTAAAGGAGGGTTTCTGCTGGTCTTCTCGGAGCCTGTGGTGCATTGGATGGTCTTTGTGCAGGCCTGTGCGCAATGTCTCCCTGAATCCGGTCCAAATCATCCATCACCTGCTGGACGAAAGTCAACATAGAGGCAAAAAACACAGAGGTAGCCATGCTTTCACATTCGTGACATTTCATCACGACATAGTCGGCTATTTCTTTGATTCTGGTTATGATGACCCCTTTCTCCTGAAGCAGGCGCCCAATTTGTTGTGCCTGGACTTCCAACACTTGTGTGTTTGCGTTATTTTGGTCCTGTAGCTATTGTAATGTTTCTTCCAATTGGCAGATTCGTGCATAACAGTGCTCTCTTTCTATTTTAAAGTTTTTAGTTTGTTGGACCATTTCATTCCCCAAGGCAAACAATTTTTCCTTTAGGATTGCCATTTCTTTACCATACTTCTGTCTCAAATGATAGGCCTATTATTCTGCTCCTTTGGCTAACTTGGTTTGGACATCTAGCAGGGTTTTTTCAGCTTTTGTCAAATTAGACGCATACTCATGAACCTTCATCCTTAGGTTGCTGGTGATCTTTTCATTCCTCTCACTTCTCACAGGTGTTTTGGCAGCTATTTTCGAACTCTGGAGTTGGGTACGGAGCGCCTCGTTTTCTCGGGTTAACTGTCTTTTTTCACCTTCAACTACTTGTGCCTGTAACTCATTGTCAAATTCAATGTTCCTCAATTTCTCTTTCAAAGCACGGGTAGTGGCCTGATACTCCTTTTCCTTTTCTCCCCAAGCTAACCTTTCTTGAATTTTATCATCGAAAACTTGAACATGAGGCCTTTTGGAAGGCCTTTCCGTCTCGGGTTCCGATTCTTCATCAATGCAATTCCTCTTTTCAAACCACGTTGCATAACCCGGATCTACTTCGCCTTTGGCAAGATTAGGCACATGAGTATCTTCTTTCAAATATCGACATCTATTCCAATTTTGTTGAATCAAGGCTTCAGGTAATGGATTTCCAGGGTGTAATTAAATAACTTGGGTACTCAAGTCTTCATCCTCAGGTACTATTTGATATCGTCCCAATTACCTCAGGAATCTTTGGCGTGCATAGGGTTGGACACTTTTCAGGCTCATTAACAGCAAATGATTGCTTGTAGCTGACATGTGTATAACCTCCCTAGATGGAAGCCATCCCGGAGTCCACTCTATCTGTTTGGCCCGTAAAGTTCTCAAATGATCAATCCAAGCTTCAACCCCTTCCGGAGAATTGTAATCTTTGACTCTTTCTTCAAAGCCTTCGATGAAGTTGGTTTTATCACGAACATAGCTCACGAATTTCGGGTGATGACGACGGTGTTCAATTAGCCACATTTGAAGAATAATATTGCAACCTTCGAAGAATGTTTTTCCCCGACTTGCACTATGTCAAGGACCGATTGATATCAGACATTATGAACGGAGCTAGTGTAATCTTTCTTCTTAGTCAAAACTTAGGTTAATTCTAGCCACACGGACATCAATGGTCCCTTTTGCCTTTGGAAAGACCATGACACCCAGGAAGCCCACTATGAAGGCTAATCGACGGTGAATTCTCCGTGTATCCTTATCTTGTTTGTTGTTTAGACCCTTTTCATGTGTTTCGAACCCTTCTAGAAAGCCATATCTAGAGTACAATAAGTAGAACGAACAACAACCATCAGCTACCCGGCTCAAAGAACCGACGCATTGACATAGGCCTCAGGAAGATGAGTTTTTGTGTCCTCAAATCTCGACCAAAACCTGTATACCCTACTATTTCTTCCAGGGTAGGAGTAAGCTCAAAGTCCGAGAAACGGAATACATTATGAATAGGATCCCAGAAGATCACTAAAGCCTTGATTAAGTCATCTCTTGGTTTAACCTTCATGATGTCAATGAGAGCCCGCAATTGTTCAACTACCCATTCTTGACCTTCTTTGTCTAGGTCATACCACCACATTCGAAGTTGTAATGGAGCTTCCTCTACGATATTCAGTTGCGTAGTCTGGACAGTACTCATTTTGCACCTGTGAACAGGTAGGGTTAAGGTTGATTCTAATTTTGAAAGAAAAAGACCAACAAATTCTTTTTACAAAGACCAGTTTTAATTTCCAAAAGACATCTCACCTAGGAGTGGCTATTTGCGCAACATTGACCAAAACGGTCATTTTTGCAAAAGTGGCCCCTTCTTACTTTTGAATAAAGTTTTGAGGTCGAAGCAGGGTACTTTTCTAGGAAAAGTGACAAACATGTACGTTCTTAACGAAAATAGCCCTTCGACAATGTAAGGTGTTTGGGGCTATTCCTGAAAGAACGGTGAAAAACTTAACCGAAGCTGGGTAGGTTTCATTTTGACTAAGGAACTTATTTTGTTTATTTTTGAAAAGTGGGGTCGGCACCGATAAGGTTTGACTACGTATCTCACGTCCGGTGAGAATCAGACTCACGTAGTTCGGTCAGTTTTGATACAACTTGAAAAATATAATGTTGACTTATTTTCACTTATTTTGAAATTCTTTTTCTCCTTTTTTTTTTCTTTTCAAAAATTTCGACAGAGTTTCGAGGTATTTTCAAATATCCCCAAAGCGGAATTGACCGGTGGTGCTTGGTCGAAGCTCCGGTAGGTAGCCACTCCCTTCTTAGAGAACCGTACGTGAGACTTCCGCCTCATATGGCTCCGTCCCAAGTTTCCGAGGTTTTTCAAAATTGGGTAAATTTTTTAATCTCCCTCACTCTTGGTTTTTCTGTTATTTTTCTTTCTTTAGTCGGTCAACACCCAAACCGAAACAAATAATGTCCACATAGCAGGTAAGATGCATCAAGATGGTCTTTCATTTTTGGGTACACCTGTCCTAGACGGACCCAACCTCTGTGTTGAGTCCCTTAAGTAAAAATGCACATGATGCAAACAAGCGTTCCTACTAGGAAACCGGCATGAGGTTTTGTCATTCTAGATTTAAATCTGGGTCTTTGTTCTACACCTGGATTACCGGAGCGGACAACTCGAGCTGAGGTGGGAGCGACGTACCGGTAGCATGAAAGGCTATCCGGCCTAGTGGCTAATCCATCCCCGTTCTTACTTGGTATGACCTCTAACAGAAAGGCGAGCCACGCGAATACGTGCACCAATTTTTAGAAGACTCAGAAGGGAGGCGTAAGAAGGCAGTTTAAATACAGTTCAAATAAATATCAAAACGGTAAATAAGTGCAATTAGCACATTAGGCACAGAGAGACAATAATATCCACAATTAATAAAGCCAAGTAAAATCACAATAACAAGCTTGAATTCTTGAACCCTGAACCAGAGATTCTGGGTTCCGAGACACCATTTATTTATTTTTTAATATCCCAAATCGAGGAAATTTTGACTCCGTTAAAAGTCTGCGAACCAGAAGACCGGGTAAGAAATTCTATTAACCCGGGAGAAGGTGTTAGGCACTCCCGAATTCCGTGATTCTAACACGGTCGCTTAATGATTTATACTTGGCCAAAATTGTTTAATTACTGCTTTTAATACCTATGTGCAATTTTACCTTTTTACCGCTTTTAATTATTCATTTTTTTGTATTTAGGGAATTATCTTAAAGACGGGTTACGTATGCGCATACCCGCTTGAATTGATTCGTCAAAAATCATGTCACGCGGACGTGTACATAATTCACGACACTTGATTCATATAAAAAATAGTCAAAGTCGCGCAAGCGCGTATTTCGATTTTATTTAAAAATCGAGATCACGTCACGCGAACATGTACGCAATCACAGTAATAATTTTGAAATCCGCCTAAAGACATCTCTACGAATATTCATTTTTAAATTTTATTTGTGTCACCCGAACGTGTACACAATTTTGAGAAAAGTAATTGTTACTAGAAAAGTTATTTCATTCAAAGCTACGCGAGCGTATACTTTGATTTTTTAATATTTGGGAACTCTAAGTGTACTAATTGCTTACCTAAGGACGGGTCTAAACATTTGCTATTTTGGAAAATTGTCTTCCTAAGTTATTTTGAAGATTAATACAAAGGTCATTTGGGCCAGTAAAATTTCAGAACTAGCCATTAATTACTTCTGATCCTAAATGAGGGAAACGGGCCTATTATATGTATTGTAAATCTGGCCTAGTCTCATGCCAAATATACTGGGCCAGTCATGATTTTATGCAATTTCTGAAGGAAAATGTAACATACTGTCCAGCTTCTAACTCATACATAAAGAAAAGGTCACATAGCAAATAAATGGCATTTGAATTTGAGTCGACAATATTAATGAAATTTCTAATTGATTCAGGACTACATTAATTTTTGAAACTAATAAAGTGTTAAACCATTGGGCTTTACACTCTCGACCCAATGACTTAGAGTCCGGACTCGTTCAGTCTTATTGGGCCATTTTATGAGTCTGACCCATCTCAAATGACCTTCATTTAGATGGCCTGAAGAGCATGGGCTCCATATTCAATCCAAAGAGAAAGAAGGCAAAAACAAAGTTGCTGGGCCTAAACGTTTTTTTAGGAAAATAGTCCATCTTATGCTATTAATTACAACACCCAGAATTCTACATTTAAAGGGGAAGGGGATATAATTATCTTACAAATAAATACGATTTTACATGGCTAATCAAATTTAAATTACATTCAACCAATCAATACACGAAAATTCTAATGTATTAAACTAAGAAGTTCTTGGTGACTATTACATCCCTTATCTTGACTTTATCACCCAGTCCATACACCATTCTAGTCATAGACTCAATCACCTGCAAACCTTATACTCAATATCTGAAAATATGCATTGTTACGGGGTGAAACTGACCAACTGGTGGCCAAATTCAAATATTTAATGTTGTTTCCAACATGAAATTATTATGAACAACATTAACACTCATAAGAAATCACAATAGACCCAACCAAGCAATATATTCATGCCGATAGGAAATAACCAAGCCACACATAATTGAACTCAGCTAAACACAAATAAACATGGACATTTGAGCAAAATTTAGGCCAAAAGTTCTATTTAATGCAAAAGAGTTATTACATACCTTAAAATAGAGGGAAAAAAACAGCAAGAGAAAAGAGACCAAATAAAGGTCAAAATTTAGAGGATCCGGAGCTCAACCGGCAGCAATAAAACACAGCAACAACCCAATGTAATGAAACTCAGAAAAATAGCTAGGATAGAACCAGTTTTAAACAAAAATTCATAGCAGAAAAACACAGAACTAAACGGAGATTGCCACCAGATTTTGGCAATACTAGAAGGAATTTTCCAGAAATTTTTGGTTCAAATTAGTAAGAGTAAACAGAAGAACCCCTGAAACTTTCCTTCAAATGGTTTTTGTATCCATTTATGTATTTTCAGAATATTTTTGTGTTCCCTTTTTAGAGCAGTAGTGTATTTTTTGCAGGATGTTTTCAGAATGAGTTTTTCAGAGTGTGTTTTTTTTTTGGAGCAGTATATTCTATATAATGTGTAGAATGTGTGTCCTCCTTTAAAAAATGTGTAGTCTATATATATAGGCTGCCTAGGTGAGCATCTTTTTAGGAATATCCTTATCCTAAATCTGAAATAGTACTGTCCTTCCTAACAGCCCTGGTACAACTGTCCTCCTTATCCTATTTTTCAGCGTCTTTTATAACAGCTAGGACAACTGTACCTTTTTCTACAAGCTTCTTCTATTTTTTATACCCTTTTTACTTCTGAAATTTTACCTTTTACCCAGAAATTCTGATTTAATTAGCTTTCTTATTTTATTTTGATCCTTTATCTTTATTCTAGAAGTTTCCTAGACAGTTACAACCGAAATTCTTTAATTAGAATTCCTAAACTACCGTACAACATCCTGTAATTACCCTTTTATGATTCAAGGCTTGGGCTACATAATTGGCCAATTTTGGGCCTAACTAATTGGGCCTCCTTTTCCAAGAATCAGCTATTAATGAGTTCCTGAAATCAGGAAACTCAAAACATCTTATATTAAACACCTAAGAGATTACTAAGTTGACTAATTTGACCTAATTAGGCAATTAAGCTTATTTAATTAACATTAATGGGCTGAACTGAACTTTGAATTACTTCAAAAGTAGCAGTAATAATCCTAAATGGGTATAGTTAACTAATCATTTAAGATTAACTAATTAACAAAAGTTAGTCATTAAACCTAAGTGGCTATTTTCAGAACCTAAACCGGCCTAATTCAAGTAGTGCAAACATGTATGATTAACTAATCAAGTATACTTAATTAATTACCCTAAATAGGAAGTTGAATATCTACTTTAAAGCAATGTACAGTGACTAGAGGAAAGAACACAAGCCAAAGCTAACTAATCATATACGATTAACTAAAAATTCACTAACTAACAAAATCAGAATTCAAGTAATTCAATTTTAAAACACATATGATTACTAACAATTTAGGATAAATTGATTAGCTCAGGAATTAAACTCAAACAAACAGTTCCGATATCTAACATGCATGATTACTTATAATGAAAATTGACTAATTAATACATATTAGGAACTAACAATATGAAAAATAAGATAACATGCAACCCTAGGCTAACAAATCAGTGTCAATTAGTTAGAAATTAAACCTAACAACAAGAGAAACAAGCTAAAAGAAAAGATAAATATGCAAAACAATCAATTCAGAGTCAACAACAATAGAAATTGAACAAAAAGATCAGAGAAAATTATGAAAACCTAATACTAACAGTTCAAGGTTAAATAGAAAAAACAGAACTTAACCTAGGTAGCTAATTTCAAGATAATAAATAAACAAAGAAAGAAAGTCAAAGGGGGTACCAGTTTGATCGGAAAAAAGGCTTGGCCGGATTTGGCCGGAGTTTGGCCGAACTCTGGAGAGGTTGAAAATGAGTCAAACCAACGTGAATCAATTGCTCTTGTTAAGAACAACTGACTCACGTAGGTTTGAGCCACAGGTTTGTTTGAAGTCGTCTGAAAGTAGGATTTGGGATTTTCAGATTCTTAGATCTAAAATTAGTTGAATTTGAGAGGTTTTTTTGGGAAATTGATGAGATATTATGGTTGAAGGTGAGGAGGAGATGGCCTGGTAGAATTTTGGGTCGATTTGGAGGTGGTCCGCTGCCGTGAGGCGATTTCCGGCGGTGGAAGGCGGCAGAGCCCGTGGGGGATTTAAGGCGGCTAGGTTTGGGAGTTTGGGAGAGAGACAAGCGAGTGGGGTGAGTTCTGCGAGGGGGTAGGGGCTCGTTTGGACAAATATATATATATATATATATATATATATATATATATGGACTAGGATGTGAGTTGCAAGCCGTTGGATTTAACAGGAGATAAAACGGGGTCGTTTAATTAAAGGGGGAATTTGGACCGGTTATGGGGTAATTGGGTTGGGGTATTTTAGAGGGGATTGGGCCTGGTTTAATATTTAGCCCAGTCCGATTAGCCCTTAAAAATTAACACATTAATTTCTAAAATAAACTAATCTAATCCTAATTAAATTACTAAAAATATAAAATATATTAACTTATGGAATCAATTAACTATTTTTCTCTATTATTTAGATAATGAGTCCAATTTAATTTATAAAAAAGTAACAACATTAATTTTAACGCTAATACCAGTCATTAATAAAAGAACCAATCTTTTTTTTGTGATTTTCTTCTAAGAATATGATTGAATTATGTAACTAAGTATTAAATTAAACAAAAAATCTAATTATGCATGATAATGAAATTTTAACTATTTTTATTATTTTTTTATAAATTTTAAAAGATAAAATGTGACCATAAATACAAATAATTTTCAAATAAACACTGAAATTCACACAAAAATCTAGCCATAAATAAAATTAATTAATTTATTAATTTTTGTAGGAGTATTTTTAATAGGTGAAAAATTACATGCTCACAATGACGAGTGTACAATCTCATTCATCCAAGTCAGGGAGTTATGGCTATCTAATTTAGACTTCTCAATCGGGCCTATCAGAGGCTTCAACCACACATCCTCCTGGCCTGATTTCTTTAAGAGGCTACCTCCCGAAGGCACCTCGATCGTGATCTTCATCTCCCCATTACTAGAAGATCCTACTTTGACAATAGAAGGCACGGGAGTAGGGGTAGATGAAGGAGCTACGGGCGGAATAGGTGGGGGAGCAGAAACAACAACATGCGCGGAAGATTGAAGCTCCACGGGAGCAGATGGAGGGAAAATGGCAAGAGGCGCCTCCTCTGAAATTGAGCCAAAACCTTGATGGAAAAACTGCTCGACTGATACATTAGTTGCGGAGGGAGTTTCTTCTTCAGAGTGTAGAGGGGCAGAATGCTCTGACTCAGGTACGGAAGATGGACCAATAGGAGGAGTGGATTCGTCATCAGACACGACCCTTCCTCTTGCTCGTGACCTCCGAATCAATGAGCCTTCTTCCTGCTCTTCCTCATCTTCCAAGGTCTGAAACCTATCTGCTTTACTTTTTGACGAAGAAGAGTTCAAAATAATTTCTTGAGCCTGGGCCTGAAAAAGCTTTGAGGCAGTTATCGCAGCAACAGTGATACCACGAGCAGGAAACCCTAACAAATAAAAGGAATTAGAGAAGCTTAAAAAGAAGAGAAAGGAAAAGTAAACAAAAAACTTACCATGGGTTTTCACTTTCCAACCAAACCTCGCCGAGAGGTACTTCCAAGAACGCACCTCCATTGGAGTTATCAACAACAATTTTTCTACCCAGTCACGAAAACCGGAGATCTCCTCGACATTTCCCATGGTTGCTGAAAAGGGGAAAAACAGTCACGGTACTGGATATCTATTGAGAATAAAGAAGAAAAGTGAGCAAACTGAACTCACGTGCAAAGTTCCACTTCTCAGGGAACGGGAGATTTTCTTCACCCACCAATCCTTTTGTGGGGACAGCAACAAACCGGGCATACCAACCTCTATCTTTATCATCATCGGGGATGACTAAAACTCTCTTGCTTCCATCCACAAGAGTAAAAACTCCTTGGCGGAACAACTTAAGAGTGTAAAGATGAATAAGATGATAAAAGGTAAAAGGAACCCAAGCCAAGTTGGCCAAATATCTGAGGCATGCTACTGCCCTCCAGATAATAAGACCGATATGTCCCAAACACACATTAAAAAATCGACAAAACTCTATAATGACAGGGTCAATAGGAGGCTTAAACCCTAAAGTAAAAGGGTAAGTATATACAAAAGAATAGCCAATTTGTAAGAAGTTATTCTTTGATTCTCATTGGGGACTAAGACTGGAAAATCAGACTTCCAATAACATTCTCTGTGCACAAGAAAAATCAAACCCTCAGTGATTTGAGTAGGGTAAAGATCAGCACGATCATGAGATGTCATGGAAGAAAGTTGTTTTCTTATGGCCTCACTGTCATTAACAAAAGAAAATACAGCGGGAACAATCTCATCAACCTTTGGTTCTCTAAGTGGTTCACTGGATTCCCTACTTAGAAGAAGATCTATAAGCTCTAGCCTTAGAAGAAGATGGAGTAACATTAACCCTAGAAGATGGTGGGGTAGTAATGTTACGTGAAGAAAAAGAACCTCTAGAAGGTGTTGAACCCAAGCTCCTTAATCTACCGCCCCTCCTACTCCGGATTGGAGTAGAAGAAAGAGAGAGTTCATCTACTATGATACTCTTTTGGATTCTTGATTTGAAGAAGACATATTTTCATGAGAGAGGAACTCACAAACAGTGAAAGAAAGTTAGTAATTTTTCGTAGAAGCAAAGGCAACCAAGGGGGTATTTATACTAAAAAGCAAACGTCAAAAAGTGGAAAGACACTGATGTGAAAGTTATTATTAAATTGTCACTTCGTGACTGATGCAGCCGCAAGAAGCCCTAAAAGCGCTGATGAATTGCAGAACCAATCCGAAGACACCATGTGGCACGTACATTAAATAGAAGTGACAAGCGACGCGTACGTTCAGAGACAGATACAATGGTACGAGTGAAACGGCGGCAGAAACTCCCCGCCATAAATGAGTATCCACTTACCAATTATTTAATTGATAAATAAATGGTAAGGGACTATATGTATTGGTAAAAAATAGACTTCATTCGTGTAATATTTCTGATGACAAATCAACCTACGTGGAGCAATGGGAACATGACAGCTGGATAAGAGTCTAGAAAGAGGTACGTGACAAAGAGGTACGGAATAATACACCCACGAGATAATTAAAAGCGGGAGTTCTAGTCTAAATGAAGAATTGAAGAGACACGGTCAGAATGAACCAGGGCATATTCAGAGATCTTCAATCAATGAGCCAAAACTTTACAAAATCTTCACGCAACAGTTACGATTACCAATTGTAACGTTACATTAATAGTATTATTATTCATTAATGTGCAATCATTAGTAAGAGTAGACGTTATATTAAGAAATTTCCTATAAAAGGGAATGAAATCTCATATGTACGGGGACATTCGAACCACAACTGAAATATATTTACTTTTCTGTGCTATCATTGCTTTCTTATTTTGCAAGTCTTATTTTTATTATAGTTTTTAGTTAATTTCCTGGTTATCAGAAGTCCGAGTACTTCTTAAAATAGCTTTGACTAAAACCTCCGGTAATTTGGTTAAACAACTATGTCTCCTATAAGTTCGCCTAGATATTCTTTATCTATCGTGAGCACTTAAGGTGTCGTAATTCTCTTCCGAGCAACTACAATAATTTACTAGACATATTCTTTCGAACTGCACTAGCTGGCACTAGTTCATTGCTCACTAAGTTCACACCAATGTTTCGTTATTCATAATCCCACCTTTAAACCCTCTGTATTGACCCTTCATATGCGTTAGGAGTGATGTTGTTCAACAACTACCTAAATATGTATCATTTTCCAAGTAATACACACTAAATAGGCATAGTTAATTGATGGCCCTTCAATCAACCACAATAATCACGTAGTTGAACTAGTAGAGAAAATTCAATAGAAAACTTATATTAAACGCAACAAAAACTCATCCTCCAAGAGGTTCCATCAAACCTTAGAATAAAGAGTTTAGCTACTCATAATTGTTTGCACAGCTACAATATAAGAATTCATCACCAATAATAGAAAAAGGAAAAAGAAAGATGAAAACTCATTTTCGAATCTTCCGCCTTGCTGCTTGCTTGTTTTTGCCTTCAAAGATGTTGTGTGCCTCTTAAAAAGTCATTCTTTGATGTATTTATATCACTTAGGGTTGATAAAGGGTGGAACTTTTCAATCCAACTTCAGATGGGAAAAGTTGGAATATGTGTCTGCCTTCGTGCGTCCCTCGCCCATGGATGCGTATTTAGCTTTTGAAATTCTTCCATTTCGGGAAGCGATTTGTGCCTTGCTTCAATTTGCTGTTTTGTGCCTTCACTTTTCTCCTTTTTTGCGTCCGTTTACGTGACGAGCTCACAATCCTTCTATTTTTCTCCTTTTTACAATAATTTGATATATTTTGATCCATTATTATCCAAGCTCACTCCTATAAATATTAAATATGTAATGAGTATAATTTACTTCAAAATCATATAATCTCTCGCAACTCGCACGACAAATGAGTTGAAAATACACTCAAAGTCATGAACTTTTGGCCATCTATCACTCTACCTAAGGCCTATCCCCTCTTCGACCTCGAAAATAAAAGGGGGAAAATAGACGTGTTTTCGAAAAAAGATACTACGTAAAAAGAAGCAATCGCATGAATGTTGCTGCCAATAGATAAATAGCTCGAGCCAAATCCTCCTGTCGGGATTAAGTGGTCTCTCCGTATTGTTTTAATACTATACATTCTTTTTTAGTCTGAATCAAGAATTTTAATATGTTAATTTGAATTATCGATTATATAAGTAATAGTGAAAGAATTTTTTAAAATAATCAATGAATGACTCACATCGATTTAAAATTTTATAGTT
Organism: Nicotiana undulata; assembly: GCA_005239495.1. Taxonomy (NCBI): domain Eukaryota; kingdom Viridiplantae; phylum Streptophyta; class Magnoliopsida; order Solanales; family Solanaceae; genus Nicotiana; species Nicotiana undulata. The sequence continues at coordinate 21,956 of ML249796.1, forward strand.
CAATAAATTAAAGTTCTTGAGAATTATAAAAATCGTATAGATAATATTAGTAACCAATGTATCAAATATTTCTAGAAAATCTCAAAATGAAAAATATACGATATAAATTAAGAAAATGGACACACTAATAAAGTAGAGAAAATGTCTAACATCAGCTGAAAAGAGGGGAGGAAAAGATATAGAAGCCAGTTGCCATTAATCCAACTCGTGTTTTAGTTTAAGCGGAATAACCTCTCTATTCCACTTCAAGCGGTTACATCTGCGTCTCCTATTCAACATTTAATACACTTCTCACATTTTATTCCGCCCTTAAAACTTCTCTCATAGTACCCATAAAAATCCATCTAAACCACAAGGAAGAAAAAAGGGAAAAGGATTATTTTTTTAATCAATTCCCTCCCATTCCTGAATCTACTGACATATTAAACGTAATATCAAGAATTCAACTATGGAGTGGCGTCCGTTTGATGTCACTGTGATCTCCGCCCAAGGCATAAAAAATGTCAATTACTTCTCTACAATGGATGTTTACGTTGAAGTTTCAATCGTAGGTTATGCCAAGAACACGAAGAGAACGTTCATTGACAAAAGAGGTGGCACAAGTCCTAAATGGAATCACCCCATGAATTTCACATTAGACGAGCCTTCCCTCACAAAACCTGGCCTTTCCCTCTGTTTCCGCCTCAGATCCGATCGCCTTTTCGGCGATAAGGATATTGGCATTGTCTCCATTCCTATAAATGAAATCTTCGGCCAATCTGCCTCTGGCCCTGATGGCAGTGCTGAGAGAGTTGTGGAGTATCAAGTTTTTACACCAGTATCTGATAGACCTAGAGGAACCCTCAAGTTTACGTACAAGTTTGGAAAGAAATACGGACAACCTTCAGAGCCAATGTTCAAAAATGTCAATCAACAACCTAATGGTATGTATAATGAAAACAAGCATGGTGATGTGCCTGTCACGGCTTATCCATATTCTCAGACTGGGTCTAATAATGTGCCACCTGGCATGGGATATGGAACATCGAACATGGCGTATCAACAGCCAGCAGGATATCCTCCTGCTGGTTACAACGGTCAGCGACCAACGGGATATCCTCCTGTTGGTCAGAATGGTGGATATTCACCATCTGGATATCCTCCCTCTGGATATGGATATCCTCCTCAACAACAACAAAGTTACGGAGGAGGATATCCACAGGTGCAACAAGTACAAAAGCCACAGAAAAAGAGCAATTTTGGAGGGATGGGAGCAGGAGTAGGGTTGGGTTTGGCTGGAGGGTTGCTTGGTGGTATGTTGGTAGGTGAAATGGCTTCTGATGTTGGAGAGATGGATGCCTATGATCAAGGGTATGATGATGCCATGGATGATATGGATTTCTAAATGAGATCTCTGTATTTTGACTAACTTTTGCTTATTGGATATAAATCAAATTGGTTCTTGAGATTTGGTGATTAACGACATTATCATTTTTTCACTGCATTATATGATTTGATTTTGCAAGGGTTATTATATTTGATATGCGTTGATTTTCTGAATTGGAATTTCTTCGCTCATTCCCTGATTTTCCAAACTAAAGTTTATAGTAGGAGTAGTATGTTTAACCCTGGAGGATCCATCCGTATTTAACTTGTAAGAATTATTTCGAGGAAGTTCCATCAAATTTCATGATATGTTTAGACATCTTTTTCTTAATTCTATTCCTTTCCAGAAATCATGATATAAGTATTTCATAGTCTTTTACGAGAATAGGTTTGAAGATAATATGCTTTCTTTTCGTAGAATGGCTGGTATTTCTTGTTAGCTGAAATGCCAAAAAAAAAAGGCTCTTTTAATAGCATCACCGGGTTTAACTGAACCCATAACTTTTAACGCGGAATAAAAATTTATGTATAAAAATTTATTTAAAATACAAAAATAGTAGATATGAACCCATAACTTCAAAAATATAATGGGTTCAATACTAAGATTTAAAACCCGGATCCGCCTCTGCTTTCAATTTAACACTGTAATGTTTCTGGAAAATACATATGTAGACAGATTTTGTGGTTGTGGTAAATGATATGTACTCCAATTTTAATTTGTGACACTTAAGGTTAAAATTGTCTTCTTGTAAATACTCGGTACATATAAGTGTTTTTTGTTCCATGTAGTTACTCAGGATTAGCTTATTAGTATGATGTGACAACTTGAATGAAGTGTGTGAACGTTTCAAGAGTTATTTGTTAAAGGGTAGCTAAACCTAACATCATGTTGACAGTTCACGTTAAACTTTGTTATAATCGATTTTTTGTTCTTTTATTTTTTCTATCGAAAATCAATTATTTTTCCAAAGTAGAAGGAGTGAAACTTCCAAAGGGTGAGTAAAGATGGAAACACGACTTCCTCAAGGTGAATTACTTATTTCTACAACTTTGACATACTTCGGTATTGAATTCCACTAGTGAACCAGTCGACGACCCGTTCAAACTGACAGATGTGTATTGGATCTCCAACTTTGGAAGTCGAAATGAGATACGTCTCCAAAAGTTGGAACAACTTATTCCAACTTATCACATCGTCCAATGAAATTTGTCCACGGCCTGAACTTTACAAGTCCATTGAATTCATTGATCGTAAGTCTTTGTTCTATTCTATCAGTATAATCTGCATATTAATAACAGCAAAATTGCTCTTTCTAGGGATCTAATGGTCGTAGACCACCTTCTTGTGACTATGTTGAAGAATTCTTTTCCCCCTTTGAGTTCTCGAGTGAAAGGGTCCTATAAAACATGCAAGATCTCTTAGTAAGCCCTTGTTGGCATATCAGGTGCCATTGAATACAGTCCAGCATTCCAAATATAGGACTCAGAAAATTTACCGATAAATAAAGTGACAGAAGCTACATGACAATAGAGCTTCTTCATTAGAATGCAAGACTGTGGATATCTTATAAGATTAGGCACTATTATTTAATCACTTCAATTAGCTGAACGTACTTTTCGAAATTAAATTCAGTGGAAAATTATATTAAATTCTTCTCGAATAAAACTCTTCCCCACTTTATTTGTGGGTAAATTTGCTGCCCTATATTTGGATTGCTTTGTTCTTACAATTTTGCTGTCATTAATACGTAGATTGTACTGATAGAATGGAAGAAAGATTTACGATCAATGAAATTACACCATCTGACTAAAGAATGGACTTGCAAAGTTCAGCCTGTGGACAAATTACGGCCAAGGATCAGCGGGTTCAGTTTCAAATAATAATTGTTCAAGATGAAAACGTAAGTGGAATTACAACTCGACGACTATGTCTCTTTGTCACCTTGCCAAGTTGAAGTCTCAAGAATAAGCTATATGTCCCTGCTGGAAATTGGAACTCGAGATCCCCATCAACTTCAAGCCACCAGATTTGTTGAAGATAAGCTACAGTTTGGAATCTACATGAAGAATAACAATATCAGTATCAATCAGCCAATTCATCACATATGAGGAAGTACAAATTAACTTAAAAGATATTGTACACAATAAAGATTGCTAACGGTGTGATTATATATGGGGAATTAATTGAAAATCCACTTGAACAAAATTAAAATTTCACTTGATACACTTAGAAAACCTCGACATATTGAACCACCATTATACTATTAAAGATCAGACCGAGCACCAGGCAAATCAGATAGAAAACAAACCGTTCCTTTCTCCATCTTTCAACTTCATGCTAAATTAACTGTTTCTGGATATCATCAGTGACATGTTTGTTATACTTGTAATCTAACAGAGTAATTTTGAAAAATGGACAGATCCAACTTCCGTCAGACCAACAAATCAAAGGCAGAGATAGAAAAGTGAAACTTGTATCTCAATAAACCAAGCGATCAATTTGATGTTTGTATACAGTAATGATCTTTTTTTCAAATAATAAAACGGGCAAGATTTACATAGCAGTGACTCACTCACCCACTGAATTTATGTGACATCTTTGTGGACTGGCAGTACCTTAAGCTTTCAACTCGGACAAAGAAAATATCTTTAGAAGAATAATTAGCTCAAGATAACTGCCGTCACTGTGGCTTTCTTATGACATACTCTGTCATTTTATCAAGGATTTCTTGGAACTTCAAAATTTTAAATTATGTATTGAGCTAATAAATGATTTATGATTCTATAGATCATATATATAGATTCTTTAAAGGCAAAAATATTGTTGAGATAGTCCTGCTAATTGTATAATATACCTTCTGAGTAGAACACTTCTGGGGTGATATTTCAATGTCGACTACTAATTGGATTCTTACCAAAAAAAAGAAAAATGTAAACCTTTTTAAGACAAGAAAAAAGAAAAAGTCAAGTCTATTAGGACAGAGGAGTACCCCTATGTAAACCTTAGAGAAACCAGACCCCTCCAACACTTCAGCGGTTGAACTCCTAAAAAGTCCAATCTCAGATTTTTCAAGAAGTCACTTATCTGTAATAACAACCAGATTGTTATATCAGTTAAGAAGCTTAAATAGAAGCCTGAAGCTTATCAAGATGAAACAAAAAATCATCCAACTGTAACAAAAAGAACCTAGTCTAACTTGTCAGCAAAAAAAGTATACGGCGCGGCGAAAGCCTAAAAAAGAGTTAAAAAGACAGCAAATGCAATACTTTCATATTTCACCACAATATTCAATTGACAGCCCTGTGTCAGGTTTCAAAATTACCTGAGCAATCAAGTGACGCTATAAGGATTGAACAGAACTTACAAGTGTGCAACTTTTTATGGTCGTTACATAGTTTAGATATTCTTATCTATATAGAATTGATCACAAGAAATGACAGCAAAAGCTGTTTTTGTAAATTTAGACCACACATTTAAACCAGTTAATGTTGTGAGTTAACATTTATTGAAACAACATAATAATAAATAATAAAAAAAAAGGGGGTTAATTGTAGTTTCTTTCGGTCAATTTCTCAAACACTTTTAATGCAAACCCAAATGCACTTAGTATAATAACAAACTCAAATCCGTTCTTACTGCACTTTGATAAAGGTCAAACAGATGAAAATTAAGACTAAGCCCGAAAAAGAGCAAGTTGAAGACACACAAAAGCGAGCACAACAACATATCACCAATTACTGGCTAGGGTGGTTGTTATGGTGTATAGGATCAATCCTTCAACAACAACCCAGTATAATCCCATAAGTGGGGTCTGGGGAGGGTAATGTGTACGCAGACCTTACCCCTACCCTAGGATAGAGAGGTTGTTTTCAATAGACTCTCGGCATCCTTCCCTCCAAGAACTATCCACCTTGCTCTTGGGGTGACTCGATCCTTATATATTTATTTTGTATTTATTTAGTCGGTATGTGTAATTATATAAGAGCAGTACCGAATCAATAAGTTTCGATCTAAATTCTATATATTTATTGAATATGTACAAATTTGGAACCCTATAATTTCTAATCGAGAATCTATTTCCTACAATCTGATTCAACTTCACAATAAGAATAAATACTCAAACTATTTATAATGCTTATCAAGTTGTATTAAATCATGCTAGACCAAATATTTCAACTCCTTCTTCTTCTGATTCTGAATCATCTAAAAGAACTGCGGGAGTAAAAGCACTTGGTGCTTGGGAGGGTTTTAGAGGTTCTCAAGATTCTAGCAATAGTGACTTTTCATAACTAAATGAGCTTGAAGTTTATTTGTCATAGGGAATTGAGGAAGTGAAACTTGACGGCTCCTTTAATGTTTTGGAATGGTGAAGGACAAAGAAAAACACTTTCCGGTTCTTTCAAGGGTGGCCCGAGACATTTTAACTATTCAAGCTTCAACAGTGACATCAGAGAGCGCTTTCAATCAAGAAAGACATCAACTCGGTGATTATAGAGCTTTTATGAGGGAGAGCTTGGAAAAATCAGTACTTTTCAGAGATTGGATCCGTTCGGAAAGAAAAAAAATTGGACTTGCTGAATCACAACCAGAGGTAGACGAAGCTTACGAAGAAATACAAGCTGAACGTGTGGAGGATTCTGCTTCGCCCGGAAGCGGTGATGACCAAACTTCTTTTCCTCCACCAGCAACGGAAATTCCTCTGAACCTTAAAGATTTATGAAGTTTGTAAGAGATACCATGTAACTTGTATGAACAAAAATTAGTATGTATTATGTAACTTGTATTTCGGCAGATCTTGATTAGTTTCTTTTTCTTCTCAATGGTGGTATTAGCACCTTGTTGTGCTATTCCATAGGGGGGAGGGAAGACTAAAAAAGATATTGCCATATTTTTTTAATGTTATAATATAATTATAACACATTGCTTTGAATATCTCTTTACAATAATTTTGTCCTTAAATTTGAATTAAAAAATTTATAATAATAAAATTTACAAGGAATTGCCTTAGATATTTTTATTAACCTCTTTTTCTCTCTAATTTCTATAATAAAAAAAATTATTAAAAGATATATGTTGGGCCCACTTAGGCCCACTTAGCCCACGGGTCTGGACCATTTAGCCTAGGATCATTAGTTTGTGGGCCCGATCCCGGGGTGGTTCTACAAAAAGACTACCAAAAACGGGATTGTTTGGCCCGTTTAAATTGGAACCGGCCCGGGACTAGGATCGTTTGACTGGCCCACTTAGGCCCGGGACCGGCCCGCTTGCCACCCTTAGCATTAATAGTAACAATATTATCCTCTTCCACTTCGAATTAATCTCTCAACTATAAATACACCTTTTCCGTTCTTCGTCTCGTTTGTTCGTCCTCTTTGGAATAATAAATCCCATAGTCATCACACTTTTTGAGAGAAGATTATTGTAATGTCACGTGCTTCACATGTGACTTGGTAGTTAAGCTAATAGTTAGTTAAACTGTTAGTTAGGCAGTTAATGGTTATGGTTGTTAATATAAGTTAAGGGTAGATTTGTCTTTTCACATTGCTTTACTAATCTTCTTCTTCTTAGTTTCTTGTACATAACGACATAGTAGCTCAATGTAACAGAGGCTTGACCATTTTTCACAATCCACCGACTCCTTTTCTCTTACAATTACTTCCAGAACTTTCCTCCATTAAAGCCCCTCGATGATCATTGTGTTTTAGCATGGTATCAAAGCAGCGTGCCTGGATTACATCACGCTTGATCTCTGAATTCTTCTCTTTTGTTCATATCACTGATTAATCGAGTTTTTTTGTTCAAGCTCGTCAAATTTCATCCATGGCATAGGCAGATTCGTCAATTTCAGAGATGGCGACAATTGATCACAATCATCCATTGTACATTTGACATTCTGATACTCCTAGCTCAATCGTTGTACATGTGAAGCTTACAGGCTCCGATAATTATGGGCTATGGAGTTGATCGATGAGAATAGCACTTTTGGGGAAGAAGAAATTAGAGTTTATCACTAGTAGATACAGCAGGATTGTGTATGAAGGGGAGCTGCTGGAGCAGTGGGAGACATGCAACGCCATTGTTCTCTCATGGATTATGAACAATGTGGCACCAGAACTTCTAGGTGGAGTTGTGTATGCATATGATGCACATCTAGTGTGGGATGACCTGCGAGAAAGGTTCAATAAGATAAAACGTGTTAGGATATTTCAATTGCATCGTGAAATTGCCACACTATCTCAAGGAATTAGTTCTGTTTCGGTGTATTTTTCAAAATTGAAGGAATTATGGCATGAATATGATGTTTTGGTTCCATTTCCTAATTGCAGTGAGAAATCGAAAGAGCATGCAGAACATTTGCATCAACAAAGAGTTATGCAATTTCTATCTGGTTTGAATGAGTTATACGATCAAGCTAGAAGACAAATCCTTATGAAAACAAATGCACCTAGTCTAAATCAAACTTATGCCATGATTATTCAAGATGAGAGTCAACAGAAAATAGGAGTGAATGTTGTGACTTCTGATAAGGTAGAGCTATTAGCTATGCAAGCAGGACGAGGAAGAGGAAGGACACAATACCTACAGTGTGAATTCTGTCATCTTAAGGGACATACTAAGGAAATTTGCTGTAAGATTGTTGGTTACCCTGCTGATTTTGTCTAAGAAAGGAGATATGGTAAAGGAGTAAGGACTCAAGGTGAGTGGAAACAGAATTCTGGCACTGGAAATCAAAATGTTTGGAATGGGACAAATAATGGTAAATCTTGATGGAACAATTTTAATATTGGTAAATAAGGTGGCAATGTTGGTAATCCATGTGGCTAGAGAAGAGAATCTATGGCTATGATTAACAATGCAGATGTAAGTACATCTTCTATGCAGGATATGGTTGATGGTTCCTCTAGAGTTGCTGAGCACAGGGGATATCACTACTTCACAAATGACCAATACAATCAAATTTTGAATCTCTTGAACAAGGAATCAAATCCTGAGTCAAACATGGGAAACATGGCAGGTGCAGGAGCAGGTAAGGTTAATTATCTGATGAGCAACTTTACACAAGAATCACATGAGAAGGAATGGGTTGTAGATTCAAGTGATACCCATTACATCACTTCTGATTTAGAATTATTATCACATGTTAAATGTACAAAGAAAACTGATAGGGATAAAGTGCATCTTCCAACTGGAGAGCAAGCTGATATTACTCACTTGGTAGTGCAACCCTATTAGACAAGAGAGAGATCGAGGATTTGCTTTATGTTCCTAATTTCAAGTTCAACTTGTTCTCAGTAGCAAAGTTAACAAAGGAACTGAAATGTAATGCCAATTTCTTTTCTGATTTCTGTGTGTTTCAGGATCTTTGGAATGGCAAGGTGAAGGGGATTGGTAAAGAAAGAGGAGGCTTATATGTGCTTAGAGGACTGGCTAACAGAAATAAAGGCATTCAATGATGTGAACAGGGCAAACGGATATTCAAGTAAAGTATGGTACAATAGACTAAGTCACTCATCTGCATCAGTAATGAAGCATGTAGTAGGTTTAAATAATAAGAACAGAGAAATGTTGCATGAAAATTGTTTGATATGTCCCCTAGAAAAGCGGACTAGATTGAAGTTTCCATTGAGCAATTCAAGAACAAAAGTAACATTTCATCTTGTACACATCATGGATCTGTGGGGACCCTATAAGATTGCTACATAATATTTCTTAACAATTGTGGATGATTACGCTAGATATACGTAGGTGTTATTTTTGCAGTTAAAATCTGAAGCAGTAGTAGCAATAAAACAGTTCATTACCATGGCTCAAAACCAATTTGGTGTTGTGATTAAAGTGATAAGATCAAATAATGGATCTGAATTCTTTAATGCACAATGTTCTGAGCTATTGACAGGTCTTGGAATAATTCACCAAAGTAGTTTCCCTTACACTCCACAGCAGAATGGAATAGTGGAAAGAAGGCACAGGTATATAATTGACACTGCAAGGGCTTTGAAGTTTCAAGGATCAATTCCAATCAGATATTGGGGATGTGTGTTATGACATCAATATACCCGATTAATAGGTTACCATCAAGTGTTCTAGGGGGAAAAACTCCATATGAGTTGTTGCACCTCAAGAATGCTAACATTACACATTTGAGAACCATAGGTTGTTTGTGCTACGCAACAAATTTAGTCAAGACAAACAAGTTTGCGGAGAGGCCAAAGCAGCCATTCTCATGGACTATATTGAGACACATAAGGGTTATATTCTGCTTGATTTAATTACAAAGCAGTTTTTTACAAGTAGAGATGTCATATTCAAAGAATCAGAGTTTCCCTTTTCTAAGAAAGAGAGAAACATATCACATGATGCATAAGAGTTCATGGAGCAAGGAACACTGCAATTCACACCTCTACACACACAGCCAAGTGGAAGCATATATGATGGAAATGTATCAACCTCTACATCAAGAGATATGAGTCTACAAGAAAATAGGCAGAGTGGTCTGCAAGAGAATCTACCAGTCTTGCAGGAGATAAACCACGGTGATATGCATGAAACTTCTCAGAATGTATATAATATGGATATTGTTCATGCAGGTACATCAAGAAAGTGCAGAGATCTTAGTCACCATGAAGGAAGATGAAGATGAGGAAATTTCAAGATCAAACAGAAAGTCTACAAGACAAGTTAAGAAACCAATATGGATGAAGGACTATGTCACAACAAAGAAGACAAGTAGCTACAATTATCCTATTTCAAACTACCTGTCATATGATCATACTAGTACAAGATAACAATGCTACTTGGCTAAGTTCTCTCAACTAATAGAACCACAGACATTCAAAGAAACACTGAAGGAAAACAGGTGGATAGAAGCCATGAAACAAGAAGTGAAGGCATTAGAAGATAACTAAACATGGGAAATAGGGAACTTACTAGAAGGCAAGAACATTGTTGGATCCAAATGGGTGTATAAGATCAAGTTCAAGGAAATGGAGAAGTAGAAAGATTCAAGGCAATGTTAGTAGCTAAAGGATATAACCAAAGGGAAGGTTTGGACTATCATGACACATTCTCACTAGTGGCAAAGATGGTCACAGTGAGATCTGTCATTTCACTAGCAGCATCAAGAGTTTGGATTCTATTTCAGATGGATGTCTATAATGCATTCTTACAAGAAGACTAAATGAAGAAGTGTACATGGAGTTGCCTGAGGGATTCAGAAGGAAAGGAGAGCAGAAGGTGTGCAAACTGCTCAAGTCCTTATATGGACTTAAGCAGGCCTCTCAACAGTGGAATATCAAGCTGACTGAAACTCCACTTAGAGCAGGATTCAATCAGAGCCATCATGACTACTCACTCTTTACATTGAGAAGTCAACAAGGGATAGTGATCATTTTAGTGTATGTGGATGATCACCTCATTACAGGAAGCAGCTCAACACTGGTAAAGAAAGCTAAGGATATACTACATAAGAATTTTAAGGTAAAGGATCTAGGAGAACTTAAATACTTTTTAGGTATTGAGGTTCTGAGGTCAAAAGGTGGAGTGTTGCTGAATCAAAGGGAATACATACTGGAATTAATATCAGAAATGGGGCTGAGTGGAGCTAAACCTGCAAGCACACCATTGGAAGTGAATTCCAGGCTGACAACAATAAAGTATGATCAAGCAAATAGAGTCACAAGGGATCCACCTTTGTAGGATGTTAGTGCCTATCAAAGGTTAGTAGGAAAGCTTTTATATGTCACCATTACCAGGCCAGACATCAATTATGCAGTGCAGGCATTGAGTCAGTTTATGCAAGCACCAAAAATATCTCACTAGGATGTTGCCTTAAGGGTTGTAAGGTATTTGAAAATTGTCAGATAAGGGATCTTGATGAGGTCTAATTGTGCAGAGACTCTCACATGTTGGCGTAACTCTGACTGGGCTGCATGCCTGAATACTAGAAGATCAGTTACTGGATATGTCATCAAGTTTGGAGATTCAATGATCTCTTGGAAGTCAAAGAAATAACAAACTGTCACTAGGACTCAGCTGAGGCAGAGTACAAGAGTATGGCAGCTAGTAGGGGTGTTCATAAAAACCTGAAAAACCAAACCAAACCGACAAAAAAAACCGATACTTTTTGGTTTGATTTGGTTTTGGTTTTGAATTTTAAAAACCGATCAAATTTGGTTTGGTTTTGATTTTAATAAAAAAATAACCGAACCAAACCGACTATAGGAGTAGCTATTTCAAATTTATTATTACACCTATATCTATGTATATTTTTATACAAAGTTTCAAAAACTTTATGGTGAATGTTAATCGTTTGCACTTTTAGTACAATTCTTTACCTTTGTATTCTAGTTTGATTGGTAGTTTTCTTTTGGTAAGTGTAAGAATCCATTTCATGTTAAAACAAATATTTATAATTGAGTCCTTAAATTATTCATCACTATTTGATTCAATTATCATCAATATATTTTAGTAAATAATAGATTTCTCAAAGGACAATTGGTTTGATAGTGTCACGTTGAAAATGTGGTCGCCGGAATATATGTTTGGTAGTGTATGTCTTATATTTAAGAAAAAACCGACAAATAACCGAAAAACCGACATAAACCGAATCGAGAAAAAACCGACTTAATTGGTTTGGGTTGGTTCTAATATTTGAAAAACCGATTTACTTGGTTTGGTTTCTTTTTAGGAAAAAATCGATCCAAACCGAACCATGAACAATTCTAGCAGCCAGCATTGCGGAGATAACATGGTTACTTGGTCTATTCAAGAAGTTGGGTGTAAGTATAATTCAACCAGTAACAATTTTTAGTGATAGTAAATCAGCAATCCAACTTGCAGCAAATCCTGTGCTTCACGAAAGAACCAAGCACATAGAAAATACCAAGGAGCAGCAGGTAGATCTGCTGACTAAAACTCTGGAAACAGCTCAGCATGTTCTTCTGCTTGCCAAGCTTGAAGTGTTCAACGTTTTGCACCATGCAGCTTGAGGGGCATATTGTAATGTGGCGTGTTTCACATGTGACTTGGTTGTTAAGCTGCTAATGATAGCTATGGTTGTTAATATAAGTTAAGGATAGACTAGTCTTTTCAAATTGCTTTACTAATCTTCTCTCTTCACGTAAGCTCGAGTGCTTGACCACTTTTCTCAATCCACGACTCCCTTTCTCTTACCATTACTTCCAGAACTTTCCTCCATTAAAGCCCCCTCGATGATCACTGTGTTTTAGCAAAGATGGACCTAGTTGATAATGATAATAACGAGGAGTTCAGAAAATACTACGAACGAGCCAGAAATGTTGTTTTGAAAAGGCAAGAGGGCCTTGCCAAAGCTTTTCCAGAGTCAGTTGCTTCACTAATTGCCATTTCCCGTCCAAATAATTTAACACTGGATGATAATCCAAGTTGTGTATCTGGAGAGTCACAACAGAATAAGAAGGTTGTCTTCACGGCGATGGGGGAGTTTGTCTCGGGTCTACAATTTGATGAATTAGACGAACCAAAACCTGTTGGTGATGACGTTGATGTTCTGCCAAATCATTCAATCGAGGAAAAGGAGGAGGAAACGGGAATAACTCCAGATGAGACGATACGTTAAGTTCCAATTGGAAAGGGTTTGTCAGTAGCTCTCAAACGTCTGAGAGAACGAGGTACGCTCAAGGAAGATATTGAACGGGGTGGCCGAAACACGGACAAGAAGAAAAGCAAGCTCGTAGGAGGAGGAAGGGGAAAAAGTAATACACATTGAGAGGACTGATGAGTATGGGCGAATTCTAACTGAAAAGGAGCAATTTCGGTTGCTTTCGCATCAATTTCATGGGAAGGGGCCTGGAAAGAAGAAGCAAGAAAAACGTATGCGGCAATACCAGCAGGAGCTCAAGATAAAAAAGATGAATAATTCAAATTAAAACAGGGCAAGGCTGAGTCAGGAGAATATTCTAACTGCGATCAATTCTGCAATGTATTCTATTCATATTTTATTTCAAATTGGCGTCCTTTAGTTGCTTGCTCTCTAGATTCACCTGGATTTTTACAATTGCAGCTGATTGATTAGATAATTTGGCATGTCATGATGTTACATTTTGGATATTTCTTTTTGTTTATTTAAAATTATCTTTGAACTGGAGAGGGTTGTGGTGGAGACTGGTGCATTTAATTTTTTCTACGTTCCTTGCCATGTCGTATTTCAAAATTAATCTCTAATATCTTTGATAATCTGATATATGTAGAGGTATTTGTATTGGCTAACAGGAAAATGAGCAATACTGCATTTTTTATTGTTCTGAGAGTAGTTGTTGATATCCATGATGTCGGCTTCTGTCAACAATATCAACTTTGTATCAGAATATAGTCAAAAGAATGAGTGTAAGACTCATTGAAGTAATGACATTCTGATGATTACAGGAAAAAATGTGTACTTATGACAATTTTAAAAGAATCTCTTGATATGTTTCTCAATGAGATTAATTTATTAAACTTACCGTAATCCTATTGTGTATACTCGTGCAAATTCAGCTTATACAGTTTTTTCTACACAGTTTCTCAATCCTATTGATTTAAATATCATCATTCAAAATTACACAAGTACATGTCTTACTTTTTATGTGAAAGATTACAACCATGATAGGAGGAGGAAAAATCCTGTACAAGATGAAGGCCAGTGGTCTGAATAGTTTGTTCCTTGTTTTGATTGCTTAAGCTGTGTTTTAGATGCTTAACCCTATTGCTGAATGATGCAGGGCGTACGTGTCAAGTGTATGCATGTGTTTGGCGCATTTTGTGTTAGTCTCGAGATATTGTTTCTTTGGTCATTGAGTTCTTCTTTAATTCATAAGGATCAAAGTCGGTGGAATAAATAAATCTGAATATCTTGACATAGTAATAGATTACAGCAGCAAATCAGTACAAAAAGCTCTAGTATATGCAATCAAACATGAATAGAAATAACCTATTTGTAAGGTCAAACTGTAAATTTAGGCAAGCATGATTGTGTTTTTGCAGTCCAATATGCTACTTCAAATATGCATTATTTCAAGTATAGCTCAAGTTTGACAAGGAGGGAAGAAGTTGCACATTAAGTTATCCGAGAGTAATGTGATCGAGTGGTATAGGCTGTGCTGCTATCAGCAAGGGAGTCTTGAATGTTAGCTTTAAGTGGTATATATGTGCATAATATTTAAAACCATTTGACATTGTATAATTCATAGAGAGGTGAACTGAAAATGCCTCCTTTGATCGATTATGTAATTATGTTCTTAGAATAAAATAATCATATTTTGTTAGGAACATTTGTGAAATTAGCTATTACTGAAGCTTTTGGAATTCCTATAATGATATTTAGTACGAAAAAATTGATTTCTGCATGTTTGCATATCTTGACAGCGACTTTGCATTTCTGCAGTGTTATATCTCATCCAAACTAGTTGAGATGCGAATCTCTATTGTATAGATGAATCATAGTTAAGTTAGATTTGTATCTCCAGTGGGTTATATGCAACGAGTAATTTACAAGGTTTCTTTGCGTAGATGGTCTTCAAGGGCTGTGCCTATGCCTAATTCTTTGAGCAATATGTCCTTTAAACTTAAATATTTTACACTACTCCATTTCGTGGCATCATTATTTTGCTAACATCCAAGTGCAAGTTAATAGTTAAAACAGAGAGTACCTAAATGCAAGAATTCTAATACTATGCGTTATTGATGGAAGTATCTACTTACAGAGAGTAATGAGATGATCAGTAACAAATTGAAAATTCCCACTCCCTCCCGGAATATAAGATTGAAACTGCTATACAAACCCAGACAGACACATACACAAACTATTTGCAAACAGCGCATGCTCTATCGAGAGAAAAAAGGTATAGGGAAACTCTTGTACGATAGATTGTACCCAAGAGAATTAAATTAAAATATACTTTTAACAAGTAGTCTTAAGAACTAAAAGCATATTCAGTTAGAAAATCCTAGGACGAAGCAGTCAATAACACTGCAATTCAAGATCTAAATTCTAAACGATTAAAAAATCTTCCAAAATAAACAAAGTACTCAAATTTATTATATCTCCAAATAACAAAAAAAAAAATTAAAAAAATTACAAAGCACCAAAATTAAACTAAAAATCAAAGCCACCCATATCTCCCATTGCATCCCCGTAGCCATCATCATAAGCAGCCATCTCTCCAACATCCGAAACCATATCTCCCACCAACAAACCACCAAGCAATCCAGCACCCAATCCCAAACCTAATCCACCTCCCATCCCACCAAACTTGTTCTTTCTCTTAGGTTGTTGCACCGGTGGATATCCATATCCAGGTTGTTGTACGGGTGGATACCCGTAACCAGGTTGTGGTTGCGGGTATCCATAACCCGGTGCACCACCAACGGGTGGGTATCCAGCGTGCGAATACCCACCATAAGAAGTTTGAGGAGGAGGATACGCATATCCGGGATTTTGCTGATTATAAGCCATACCATATGATGCATCAGCAGCATGTGGTGGTGCAGGATAAGCAGTAACAGGCTCATGATTTACCTCTTTCTTTTGATCAGCCGCTGTAAATTTTTCACCAAATTTGTAAGAAAATTTCAAAGTACCCTTTGGTTTTCCGCTCTCTGTTATTACTGGATATTCAAGAAACCTCTCAGCTGTGCCATTAGAAGTAAACTGATTGAAGAGATCATGAATAGGAACAGAGACTTCACCAATTTTTGTGTCACCTAAGGTACGTTCAGATTTGAGACGAAAGATGAGGTAAAGACCTGGTTTTGTGAGGGAAGTTTCATCTAGAGTGAATTTCATAGAGTGATTCCACTGGGGATTCGTGCCACTATTTTTGTGGACGAAGGTTTTTTGCTTATTGGTTTGGCCAGGATAAGAGATGGAGACTTCAACATAGACATCCATTTTAGAGAAAGTATTAACATTCTTTATGCCATCTGCGGCAATAACTTTGATATCTAATGGACGTAACTCCATTGTTTTGGATTGTTGAACTAGCAAAGAGATTCAGATAGAAACTGGGAGAATGAGAAAAATAATCGTGAGGAAAGTGTTTGATATTGTGATATTCTGTTTGTTGTGACTGTTTATGGGGAAAGAAAGAGTTTTATTTATAGGAAAGGATAATGATGAAGGAAGGAAAAGACAAGGAAGGTTCACATCAACCGACTCTCCACTAGGTTGGATTAAAGGATATTTCCAATAATAAATTAGTGTTTTTTTTCTCGTAAGCACCAAATAAAGCGGTTAATTGGTTAGTAAGCAATTGGAAATTTTGCCTCTTACCTTGTTTATATAATTTAAAATTATTATTTTTTATAACTTCCTTTTATATTTTATAGTAAAATATATATTTATGATATATACCACCATTAGATATGAAATATGTTATTTATGATTTTTCTCACTTTCTTTCAATTAACACAAGATTCTCTTCCAAACTTTTTCTTCTCTCTTCTTCTTTCGATTAACACACGATTCTCTCTCAGGGTTTTCTCTCTTCCTTCTCTATTCGAGTAAAATACCTACTTAGTTTATACACCGGATATTACAATGGATCTGTACAGTTACAATGGATCTGTACTGCTTAATTTTTGCGCCGGATGTTTGCAATGGATTTGTACTGTAATATTCGAAAGAAAGAGACTGCGGCTTTCTGCTACGCCGAATATTGCAATGAGTTGCTCTATATGGATACTGCAATACTTTTCGCACCTGATAAGATATGACGGCAGTGATTTTTGTTCGTCTCCATTTTTAGTTTTAATATAATGTATACAATACTTTGGTTGACCGGAAAATGCATCTCCGACGAATTTTTTTCTCTTCTTTGTTATTTAATCACACACAATGATACAAACACATTGTATGCTGTAAAAATTCACTAAGATACATTGTATTATTATATAAATTCATTAATTTTGCCTGTATTTATGTATTTTGAAGGTTTGTATTTTTTAATACAGTTGATTACACATGTATTCATGACAAAAGCGGATCCAGAAATCGGAGGTTGCGGGTGCCACTACTTTATGCATATAGTATATCGAGAGGTGAATATACATGACACCAAGCGGTGTCGCTTCCCCAAAAACTTTTACTATATATATATATATATATATATATAGTAAAAGTTTTTGGGGAAGCGACACCGCTTGGTGTCATGTATATTCACCTCTCGATATACTATATGCATAAAGTAGTGGCACCCGCAACCTCCGATTTCTGGATCCGCTTTTGTCATGAATACATGTGTAATCAACTGTATTAAAAAATACAAACCTTCAAAATACATAAATACAGGCAAAATTAATGAATTTATATAATAATACAATGTATCTTAGTGAATTTTTACAGCATACAATGTGTTTGTATCATNATTTATGAATATTTATGCCCATGCCTCTAAGTATTATCTACAACTAGCTACAAGACCGAATTGCAGGATGGGCCGGTTCGGTTATGGTTAACTCAAATTGGTCTTTCATTCACAAAGTAACTAAGTTGGATTTGAAAGAGCGTCTCCCACGAAATTTTTTCCATAAAGAATAGCTTAATACTACATATTCTTTGTTTGACTAGATTAATTTACCTTTATTATTCTTGGATTATCTTTTACATGTTAATTGTCTAGTTATATGGTAATATGTTTAAAGCAAAACCTTCAACGTTTGGCCTATAATAATCAACTCAAAACGACTATTAATCAAATTATTATTTTCAAAAGCAAATAGACAAGACAGTTTCAATTATACTTCGATTTTAAATTAATATTGTGTCATAATAAAAAAGAGACGTCATATGCTAAAGTAAGATATAACAATAGAATGTAGAAAAAATAAAAACCGGTATACAAAATATTAAAAATTAAAGAAGAAGAAGAAGAAGAAGAAGGAGGAGGAGGGAGAAACTTAGCAAATAAAATGAAGAAAAAAGAGGAAAAGAAAACGAAGAAAAAAGGGGAAAAGAGGTGAGGCCCTGGGCCCAACTGAAAATAAAGGAAAAACAGGAAAAAATAAGAGAAAAAAAGATTACGTTGCTATAAGATTCGATCTTGCATTCACGAGGTCAATGAAAGCCTCCAGAAAGGCAGCTGGACCACTGGCACCCCCGTCAATTTTGTTTTATTTCGGGTGTCATCGCTTCAATATATTATTTGTTTCATAGATATTTACATATATAGTAAAGATTTTAATGAAGCGAGCGGGTGGCATGGCACCCCGACGTCATAAGGTAGATCTGCCCATGTGCATGAATACATGATATAAATATTGAAATACACTGAATATAAATATTAAAATAGAACAAAATATAAACAATGAATACATTTAATTTTAAAATACAATAAAATACACTAAATACAAATAGAAATATAGTGGATACAACCAATGAAATATACTGAATACATATATTAGGAATGACTAAAATATTGTTAATACAAATTCATTTGCATAGACTGAATATAAATTAGCAAATACAGAATACAAACATTGAATCCAATGAATGCAACCTTAAAAGAAGAATATTGAAACACACTGAATACAAAAGTTTAATACAACAGTTATATACAATTGAAAAATCATTCTAATTAATTGGGTTGACAATGATGCATGTTAGAATTGATTTTGTTGAGTTATATTAGGAGCACACTAATTAATATTATTTTTGTTATTAGACAACTAGACATATCCATTTTTAAGGTGATTGATGTTATTGTATTCATGAATACATGGCGCGAATACATATTAATACATGCGCGTACATCTGGACTGCCTTGATTTTAGGTGTTTTTTGCTGCTGTATTCATAAATATAGCAGCGCGATTACTTGTGAATATATGCGTGTACAGCTAGACTGTCCTGATTTTAAGCGTTTTTTACTGATGTAATCATGAATACATCAGCGCGAATACAGCAAATACACTACCATAATAATTGAATAGTAGCTATAAAAAGTAATTATATATATAATAACTATAAAAAATTAATAGCCACCAAACAATAATAATTTCTGAAAATTATTCTAAGTAATAACAGTGATTTCAGGGTCAGATTTTTGTCGTGCCGTTCTTTAATTCAATATCAATACTAGTATTTCTTAAGGAGCATATTTGTAGCCTATTACGCGAAGCTTCTTTCTGGCTAAAGTAATTTAATTTGCTAAAAGTATTTTTCTTTTTAAATTAAGATATTTGATCAAGCTTTTAGAAGCAGAAAAAATAATTTTTTCCCAAAAGTATTTTTGAGAAAAACTAAACTTAAAAGTATTTAATAAAGTTTGGCAATCAAATTACTCCTTAAAATTATTATTTTAAAATTAAGTAGCCTATTACGAGCTGTTTCACATCAAAGGATATTTTTTTTAAATACACCTCTTAAAATAAGTTGATTTTAGAAACGTGATCGATGATTTGTTAAAGGATTACAAATCAAGTGCCAAAAAATTTAAAATGTTATTACCCGTCCACTTGTTCTATTTTCGATCTTTACTTTTACTATATAAAACGAAGATATCTATTTTATTTTATTAAGGAAGGTATCTAATTCGAGTGTGAACAATTTGATGGGCCTATATATTAGTGAGTGGAACTATAAGGGCTAATTTGCATTTCTTGATAGGTTGCCTACGGGATATTTGCTTAATAAAATAGTAGACGCGTTATCCCATCAGAATAGCATTTATCCCTTTTCCTTATCTTGACGTAAGCGCCCAAACTTCGCGTCAACTGCGTGTGGAAATTTAGAATATCCACTAACGGCCTTACGGAATAATCTACACGCAATTCTGACGAAATTTCCAAGGCATAATATCAGAGTATTAAATTAAATAGAAAATTGCTTTTTGTTGATAAAAAATAATGGGTCGATCTTTATGTAGATTTTTGTTTTTTCTGCCGAGCTAAAACCACACAAATTACGAATATTCGAAAACAGAATGCGCTAAAATTTAAAGTATAAAATTAATATGTCTGGTCAAAATATAAAAGTCTTCTAATTAATTTACGATCACAAAATGGTGATGGAATTGGATTCTTCACTTGCACTAAGAGCAATTTCACACCGATATTGTGAAGTAAATGGGATCAAAAATTTTAAAGTCAAAAGGGCGTTCTAGCTTTAGAGTCTGTTTTAGGAGACCACAAGTATTTTCTTTTTTTTGGAGTATTTTGAGTTATTTGCCAAGATTAAAAAAAATACTTCTGAAAAGCAACATGTTCAAAAAGCAGAAGCACAAAATTAATTTGTTCAAGATAAAAATGACTTGGCAATAAATTTATATTTTTCAAATTATTTCTTTTTTAATATTTTTTTATTTCTACCATACCTTTCTTCTCTTTTTATTTCAATTATATTTTTATTCTCTTTTTCTTATTACTAAGAGTAGATTTTTAATTATATTGAATAATATATTTTTATATTTCAATTATCATATAAACCATAAGTAATACTAGATACTCAATATTATTGCTTTAGAATAATTATATTTTATTTAGAAATTTTAATTTTAATTTTTAGTTTATGTTTTATATTTTAACTATTTCTTTTATAAATAATATTTAATTCTTTTTTAAAAATAATACTAATTGCAATATAAACTTTTACTATTCTTTTTCGTAATTTCTTACTTAAAAATACTTTTTAGAAGCATTTGGACGGACCAACCCCTGCAATATTTATGCACTTGATGAACAGTTTATTTCAGCCATATCTTGCAAAAAGCACTGCTCAAGAAATTGGTCAAACACAAATCGCCATTTGTAAAAGTACTTTTTTTTAAAATATTTTCATACAAAAGCATTTTCAAATAAGCAGTTTTTGATAAGTTGGCCAAACAGGCTCTTAATGAGAGGCGGTAACTAAACGGAAGATTCTAGAACTTTTTAGTTTTAGTATTTTGTTAAGTAAATAGATAAAAACATAAGCATTTCAGAAGAAAAAAACATTATAGAACAACAGTGTACTTTATTTGCTTAATCGAAAATATGAAGGGAAAAAAAGTTTTTAAGACATAGGCTAGTAGTGTTATCTTAGTAGGCGTTTGGACATAAAAATTGTAAAATTTCAAAAAATGGTGAAAATGGTATTTGAATTTAGAGTTGTTTTTGAAGTTTTGTAAGTGATTGAGTGAAAATTTTGAAAAAACAACCTTATGGAGTTTTCCAAATTTTAAAAAAAATTCAAAATGCATCTTTAAGTGAAAATTAAAAAAATTATGAACAAACGCTAATTCCAAAAGAATATGAATTTTTTTTAGAATTTTTTTTTATATCCAGACGGGCTCTTAATATGTAACGATATAAAAGCCGTTTAGCGATGCTGAATTTAAGTATTTTTAAGCACCAAGGATTGAAATTATACTTTAAGTGATAGAAGTTTATTTTATAAATAAATAGTTACGGATAGGCGCAAACAAAGTGAAAACAAGTCAAATCAAAGCAATCAATTAGGACGGATGATATTGAGGGAAAAAATTCGAACCAAATCGATAAATAAATGTATACTTTTTATATATATTTTTACGACTTTATATAGAATTTTCTTTAAAGAATATCAAAAAGTATTTGGGATCTTCTCATGGTATGAAATATTTAATAGAACTATGAAGTTCATTTATCTTTATTTACCTTAAATAATGGGTTGTATCACTTTCTTATCAAGTGTTATTGAAAAACGCCAATCATCTCTTTGTTCTTCCATATTAATATGTCAAGATTTCTTTTATTTTGAATTTGAAATGGTATTTCGATAATTAAAAATTAAATAGAGCATAGCATTATTTAGGCATCATATTATGTTTTAAGCTTAATTATTAAATTCGATTAACCTTGAATACATACGTCGATGAAAATTATTGTTAGGCGTCTAAGAAAATAACTATCATGTGTTACTAAAAAAAATTCTCCAATAAGAATATTTTTAATAGATCATATGTCTATTATTTTTTCAAATTTTACTAAACATATATTCACTTATTAAAACTTTATCTATAACTTTAACAAAGTAAGCTTAAAATATCTCTATATTCCAATTTATGTAAAATTGTTTGACTGAGCACGAAATTTAAGAAGAAATGAAGACATTTAAGTTTGTGGTCCTAAATAAGTCAAAAAGTGGTCCAGACTATTTGTGTGGTTATAAAAGCTTCTCACTAAGGGTAAAATTAGGAGTTTACGCTATATTTTTTCAAATTTAGAAAGGGTTCATTTATTTTGGAACGTACCAAAAAGAAAAGAGGTTTATATAAACTGGAACGGAGTGAGTAATATTCATGTAATAAAAAAGCCCGATAAAATCAAATCAATCCAAACCAATATAGTTGGTAGGTTTGATTTTGATAAAAAAAACGAATCGACCCATGTACACCCTAATACTAATACTAAAAATGAGTTTATTATCTGAATACACGTAATTTCAAATTGATTCAAATACAAATTAATTTATATTTCAATATTTTTAGCTCGGACTGTAGGGAGTATCAAATTAGTAGAGTAACTCAATCTGATCCCGGACTGTAGGGCCCCTTCCCAACGCGAATGTCAGCGATGATTCTTACTCTATCAACTTAGCTTGTGTTTGATTATAGATTTACAAATTAATTTTAAAAAATTATTTGAAGATGAAAATGTGTTTGGACATATATTTTCGAAACATATTTTTCAATCGTAGAAATGTGTCGTTCTTTTTTTAACGGACTAATAAGGAAAGTGTATCATCTAAATTGAAGCATAATGAGTATCAGTTTATAATTTTTTTGGCAAAATACATAGTTTACCTCCGGAAATTAGGACCAAATCCCCATGACACACCTTCTGAGCACGAACAACCTTTTACACACCTAACCTTTTCAAATTGTGTCTAAGACACACCACTTTTTCCTTCACCCGTTTTTTGTTTTAGACTGCATCCACGTGCCAATCAAAATGTGACACATGTCATAACTCAACTGTAAATAAATATATATTAAAAAGTAAACCTTAATTGATTAAACTTTTTCCAACAAAATATTATGTCACCTTCCCCCTCCAAAATATTAACGGTTTTGATCCCTCTCCATTGTTTACTTTAGAAACACGAGCAATGGCCACTAACAAGTATTCAACAAATACAGTCTATTTTAGAGAGGAGAACTCTTAGAAATAGAAAAAATTCACAGCATTGAAGTATGTCATCTACACTTCTAAAACTTAAAATTCGATTTTATGAGTAATTTTTTTAACAGAGAACTAAATCCACCAAAACACTTTCAGATAAAGAAATTACAAGATTTATTATAACTCAGGAATATCCGACTGTAATATTTGTTTAAACTCAAAGATTGAATCCATAAATGGCATGTCTTGAAGATGTTAATTTCTGGATTTAACTCAAACTACTCTATTTTGTATAGAGAAGATAAGGGCTTCCATGGCTGCTACCAATAATTGGGTTTTGAGAAGTAAAAAAGAAGAGAAGAGAGACGGGCTTCAATGGTGAAGGTATGGTGGTTCTTGGCAGGTGGGTGTTGGTTAGGATGGTGGAGAAATTGCATAAAAAGGACAGTCGAAGGTGGGTGTTGGATCTGGTGAAGCATAGGCAGTGAATAAAATGGAAAAAAAATAAACAAGGCCACATCAACAAGAAAGTGTAAATTAGATACACGTGCAATAGGTTAGGTGAGTATAAGGTTGTCCGTGCTTAAAAGTGTGTCATGGAAATTTGGTCCTAAGTTCCGGGCGGGTAAACTATGTATTTTGCCAAAAAAATTTGCAACATCAAGTTAAATTCGATTACAAGAATATATAAATCTACGTAGCAAGCATTCTATAACCTAAAAGGTAAAAGAACAACCGACTTTAATCAATTCAATTGACCCCGATGGTGTAAAAATTCTTTAACTATCAGTATTTATAAATTAAAATCCTAATTGTTTGCACTTCTTAGCTCTTTTTCATCGAAAAAACTTTGTGTTCGCATTCTTTTATACCTTTGTTGACTATTTGTTAGTTCTCCCCTATTTCCCAAGACTCCACTTTGATTCTTTAATTCCTAAATTCCAACTTTCCGAACAGTTTTACATAGTTTCAATTGTATAACATGTCAATTCTGAGCGTCTCGAGGAGAGGCCAGGTGGTGGGAAGGGAGAGGATGGGCAGGGGGGTAGACAAAAGAAAAAAACAAAATCACTATCATCATTCTTCGATACAGGCTATCTGAAAGTACACAATCGGGGCAATTTTCAGTAATTCCAATTTCCACCCTGGCTGCTCCCTTATCATATGCAGAAATTAATCTGCGTCCTTAGCTTCAGAAGTGCTTTTCCGACATTCCCAACGCTAATGGTTGTGCATTGCATTGATGATTGGTGCTGGCCAAAAGCCTTCCAAAAATCATGAGCCAATTAAAGGGAATGATAAGGGACATAGCCCAATAATCCCGTCAGATCGGTCACAATGTCACTACACCTGGTGAGAAGGCCTAGCATTTGTTGTGAAATGTCGACTTCAGGAACCGACACTTGATTGTTATAATTGGGCACGTTTCTATGGGCTACTTGATGAGTAAAGTGAACATCATTTGGTGCATTGGCATATGGAGCAGTAGGAAGAGGGAGCATGGACGACTGAGTTGTATAATTGTTGATATTAGAACTAGAAGATGCACTTCGATCAGCAATACTACTAGCATCGTTGATGGTCCTACTATCATTTGTCTGCTCGCCTCTAATAATAGCTTCATCCAACTTAAATTTTACACGGGGTGATGCCCTATTACTACCATTACCACCATTGGTCATTGGCCCTTCCTCACCTGGGGGTTTCTTTAGACATGATTTCAGCTGCCCAGGCATTGTTGAGGACCTCGAATCAGCTGCCCCATCTTTTGCTGCAGAAGTCTCGGCGGCAACATCTTCCCTTGGCACCTTGGTAGTTTCAGTGTCTTGTGCTTCGGCTGCCACTTCTCTAATGTAGCATCTCACATTGGGATTCCCAAACAAATTATTGCTAGCACTGGCAAATCTATAGGCCCCCACTGCATGATCCCTGTATTGGTAGACCAAACGGCAGGTGGATGACTTCCAGAAGACCCGAGTAGCTGAATGATCCATAGTTCCAAAACGGGCAAACTTAGCCTTCAGCTCAGGAATGGAGGGAAGAGCTCCATTAGGTGGAAACTTCATAACAAGCATGGTTGGGTCAGGCTCCTTCTTCTTGCCAATATCTGGCTTCGAGACTTTCACTTGTGTTGAAGCCAGTTTTTTGGCAGGTATTTCCTTGCTTTCACCTTGGTGAACTTCTGGAGCCTTCAAGGAAGCCTTCTTTTGTGCTGCCAATGCTCTCACATCATTGATCTTTTTCTTCTTCTTGGCAGCAATTTCCTCTTGCCTATCTGAAGGACCCCGCTTTCTGCCTCCTTTGGTAGGATCATCAGGCCTGGCAGGATTCTTCTCTGGCTTCAGATTTGATGTTTGTTTCACATTATTGGTGGGGCCAGTGTCTGAGATATGGGCAACAACAGGTGATTTGCTGATGGGGGTACTCGACTCATTCTCAATTGTGGCAGACAAGGCCAAGCTTTTTTGATAGACAAGAGACCGGAATTTCAAAAACAGTTCTCGTATTGTTTTTATATTGCTGCTCTCTACACCATAAAATGGATCAAGAGCAAGAGCATGTAAATCACTTAGTACTTGAGGAAGCTCAATATTGTTGCTTCTAACCCGAACCTCATCTTCTGTTACCAAACCATCAGGCACAGAGCTACCTGTGGCGTCACCCTTTTGCTGAATATCCATTTGAAGTTCTTCCCCAGAAGCTGAAGGAACTTGGACAGACTCTCTTGCTACGTTCTCCATCACAATACCATCTGAAGAAACAGCTGCTTGTCCCTCCACATGATTAGAGTTTGCATTCAAGCCCACCTCCGCCTTCTTTTTCTTCTTTTTCTTCCTCTCGGTTGAGGGGCTACTGCCACCACTCACTTCCTCACCAGAACGTTTACGAACCTTGACCTTATCTGGTCCACTAATGATTTTTTTTACTCGAGAACCCCCGGCATGCAGCCTTGCTTCAGTAGGCACAGAAGGCTGCACAACATCAGTACCATCATCTTCAGCTTGTCTCTGTCCATGCAGTTCTTCCACATTAGCTGCCAGATTTAATGGCTGCTCAATCAAGGTGGAGCCAGATGCACTAGGCAGGTGATCAGCAGCACAAGGAGAAACATCTTTTCCTGATACGGAGGAGCCATCTAGATGAACGGGCTGGTCAGAATAACCTGCTGGTGCTGCACCAACTTGGACTTTCAGGTTACCAGGCTCATCTCTGCGTTTAAATAGATACCTGTCTTTCTCAACTTGGTCCTTCATTTTATTAGATTTTGCAGAACTCTTTCCCTTACCCAGAGTTTCTGCCTGCACCAATCTGCCACTCAAAGGAGCTGTAATTTGTGAAAGCACAAAAGACACAAGTGAGCAAAATCTGATAACAAGTTGATAACTTTTTGCTTAAAATGTATAAAGCGCTTATTTAACAAAAGGTAAAGGTACAAACGATTCAAAAGAGAGATATAGAAAAAAACCAAGAACGTGAAGCTAATATTAGAAAAAAAGAAATCCAGAAAAGTTAAAGACTCGTAATCTCAATAACATAACCAATATGAAGATGGAAGCAAACAAATTCTAAAAACAGCCCCCATGGCCTAGCTCAAGTGGCAAAGGGTGGTGGATTTGTGTCTTAGGTCCCAGGTTCAAGCGGTGGTGGATTTGTGTCTTAGGTCACAGGTTCAAGCCCCACACCATGCAAAGCAAAGCCTGGTATTTTAGTGGAGAAGGGTAGAGGGGGCGGGCCCATTATCCACCGAGTTTCGAAGGCTGCGGTTGGTACAAAGGATCGGCCCCAAACGGATTTTTCGGTCATCCAAAAAAAAATCTAAAAACATTGATATCTGCAATATAAATGCAATTTTTCGTCTGTATGTGCAAAGAAAAGTAAAACCATTGTGAAGGAGATGACTTTAACAGCCAAAAAGAGATAATAATCTCCTTTGATATCTGGGGTTTCCACCACATTAAAACAAGGATAAAGAGCAGTTTGCACATAAACTGTCATATTTCCATTGCCCAACTCAACACAAGAAAGGAAAGAGCTACACTTTTTATTTTGCCAGTTGCTAATTATATCCACCCCAAAATGCTATGTCCGCATACAACTTTAGGTTAAATGTTGGACTGCAATTTATTTTTACTACAAAAAAGGGACAACAGTTGATCTTACCATCCCATACTTTTGCACGCCACATTTCTTCTGCGTATAACAGCACAATGCTATAAGCTCCTATTCATATTCAATTATTCACCAGCAAATACAGTATTGACAACTTGACCACCCCTCCACAGCCATTTTACAGGATGTTTTGAAGAAGAAAGGAAACCCTTTTTTGTTAGTTTAAAGAAAGATTTTGTTCTGTAAAATTCACCTTACCAAATGTCGTATCATTCTTTGTACGACGTCTCACACGATACTACTGTTGTCAAACAATCTAATCCCATATTACTTTTTGCAAATTACACTCCCTATCTCAAAAAAAAACTATTTTACTTTCCTTTTTGGTCCATTCCAACATGTCGTATATGATTAAGGGAGAAGTAGGTCTAACAGGAACCAATCCATTTGTAGAGAGCAATTTATAACCAAGGGTTTCATATCACAATCCCTTCCAAGAATGACGAGTGCATCTCTGTTGAGACACTGATTCATACCCTCAGTCCAATTTAGTTGCTTTCCACATGGTTTTATCTAACATTAAACTGTTGACTAATGACTACTGCAAAGTCTTTGGTTCGATCACGAATTCACAAAACTAGTTCCAAATTTTGGCATGTGTTCCACAGGGTGAAAATTTGAACACAGAAAAAGCCCTTAGCTGCAAAGAGTGCAATTAGATACAACAGCAGGAAAATACACATATTTAACCACTAAATCCAATCTTGCAATTCCCTTTTGCTTTTCTCAATTCTCTTTTTTTTTACTCCTTTTTTGTTTTCTCCTATTTAGCACATAAAAAACCCAACCACATGGTCTTGCCGTAAGTATCGCCTTGTTATTTGAACATCATAACCATACTGAACCATATTCAGTACTGCATTATTGCTTCAATTAACTGACCATCATTTGCTACTTTTTTTAGAATAATATTCTCATTCTTTTTACACACGCCACTGTTGCTTCTTTTTATTTATAGGTACGGAGATGCTTAAGAGTGGGAAATAAACGCAGGACGACTAATCCCTCTCGTTGGTGGAGGAAAGACAAAAATGAAAAAGAAAGAAGAAGATATAAGCCAATGAGTAACTCAAATAGGACGCAAGCTTATCCCTCATTTTTCCTTCACTGCAGGACGCATACAATGTGGTGTTATCTATTTATGGTTCATCACACCAGATTATCAAAGAGGCAGAGAGACGCACAAAGGGGGGATGATAACAGAGAGGGAGAGGAGAGAAGAAAAAACAAATGCCTACTAAAATACAAAAGGGCCAAACTCTAAACTTTATCTAGAAGTGTCATAAAAATTTCTTCTGATTCATGTCAACAAAATCAACAAGATCTAACGACTTCAATTTCAAGATTAATGGGTTAAGGATTAACGGCTTCAATTTCAAGATTAATGGGTTAAGGATGTATGAATTTATTCACTTTTACTTTTTTTACTTGTGAATATATTCACTTTCACAGAAGAGAAATGCAGAAAAGTTCCGTAAAAATAAGTTAAGGTTACAACAGCAACAAGAAGAGCAAAATACTCCTAGCAAACATTGGACCTAAAATAAACACCCCGGCATGACTAAAACTCAATCTCAACTAATTGATATCGCCAATAAAGAATTTTTCCTTCCATTATAAGCTATTTTTCGCTATGTCTACAAGGACTCCAAGAATTTGTAGGTCTTTCGAGACAGCTTATTCATGTAATCTTAGCTCTACCTCATCTGTTTTTAACACTTCCCCTCACTAAGATTTCACACCGATAATCTGATACATTAGGAGATCGACCTAAGACATGACCAAACCATCTCAAACAACCTTCTCTCTTTTTATCCTTTATTGTGTGCTACTGCCAACTTCTGCTGAATGTTATTTAAGTGTTAGCAGGAATTGAGCACCCAAGTGTGGTAGAAAATCCCAAGTAATACTTTAACAACTAATAACTGGTATAGAAAACAACAAAAATATATTTTATTTAAAATGATTTGTGTTCGATTGGAAAATAAATCTAATCCAAGTAAAATATATACTAGTGAAAAGTGATTAATATAACACATCCATATGGAAAGGAAAGAATGCCTCAACTCTACAAGAGGCATAACGCCAAAAGCTGGACGCCCATTTCTTGTGACTGCTAGTAGCTTCGCACCAGCACTTCCCTCCAAATGGGAGTTCGAGGTGCAAAAACACTGCAATCCCTTCACAGCCTTGAGAATGCTTCAAAATTAAATACAGACTAGTGGCAAAAAAAAAACCGTATTTTTTTGGGGGGTTGGGGTGGGTTGATAGAAGAGCATTAAATATAACATAGAAAGAGAGAAATAGTACCTCTTGAAGAAGGCTGTCTAAATGGCTGAGCCACTGCTTCTTGTGCTTGTTTAGAAGGAATAACACCAAAAGCTTCAGCATAGGTAGGATCAAATTCCTCAAACACTGCCTTCCTATAGGCCAACACAGTCGCCTTCTTCTTAACAAAGTTAAGATCGGTCTCAAGCACTTTACTCCTAGGCTTCAGCGCCAACTTCCTCACAAAGTCAAATGTCTCTTTCGGTTGAAACCTTTCCCTAGCCTTCTTAATCTGACTGGCAGAGTAAGTACAATTCTTCTCAAGATCACTAAAATCTACACTAAAAAAACCATTAACCTCCGCAGAACGAAATCTGTATCTCTTCCTACAATGACAAACCAAACCTAAAGCACTCCTCCGGCCCACCTCATCGACCCCTTCCTCCACCGCCTTAACAAAGTTCTTCACATTAGTTTGCATAGATTTTTCAGCAAAAGTTGGTTCAAAATGTACTAGCTCATCCGGGTCAAACCAGCCATAACTGCTATCACCATAAAAAGCCACTAAAATGTGACCTTCCCTTTTACTCCTTCGTACGGAAGGAGTGGCAAACGCCTCACTAAAAATGTGACCTGGCCACCAAGGGTGTGATTTCACCTTCCCCCACACCATATCACCCATTTCAAACCCGTAACCAACTGACCAACTCTTCCCATTCCCTGCAAACTCATCGAACTTAGATAGCATCAAATCGTATCCAGAAACAACAGGCTCCAGTTTTCCCTTCTTGACATCAGTTCTACCAGAAACTAATGCTGTCGTCTTACCTTTCTGCTCCGACTTAACCCGATTCGCTTTCACGGAGTTCACGCCTTCTTCCTCTTTCACGTCCCTAACCTTAGTTGTTTCATTTCCCTCGCTTTCCACATTCGAAACCCTAGAATCCGAATTCGAAGCCCTAGAATTCTTTACGTCCATAGAAACCCTAGAACCATCAGCGGGGGTGATACTGGAGGTTGTGGTGGAAACCCTAAGTTTCGTCTCTTGTACTGAATCGTTCCTTCGATTTGCTTCAAATCCGTTGCTCATCACAGAAATCATTTCATGGAGCTAAACTTCCGATTTCCATACGGCGTGAAATGAACCTAATAGCAATGAATTTTCCAGAAAATGCAGCAAATCACGGAAACAGTGACAATTTTGGAGATTACGGTACAAACTACAACCTTGAGAGGCTATGAGAGAGAGAGAGAGAGAGAGAGCGAGAGAACTGAAGTACGGTGCGAGAGAGAGAATGGAGCTTAGTAGTTTCGGCCCGTGGGCTTTAAGCGGTTTAAGGCCCAGCTTTGCGGTTATAAAATGAGGAAATGAGTGGAAGATTCCACGTATCGTTGTTTTTTGCCCCCGCCACGTACCAATGATATATAGGGTGTGTTTTGTCTAATGGAAAATGTTTTCTAATAAAATGTTTTCTTGGAAAATAAGTAATAATTTTATTTATTTATTGGTGTTTGATATGCAAATAAAGAAATTACTTTTTAAGAGTATTCATAAATAATTTAGATATAATAAACATGTAGTCATACACTTTCGAATCAACAACCTTCCGAACCCACAAATTTCAAAAACTTCCGAACCGCTAAACTTTGAAATCACGAAATTTCGAACTCCTAAACTTCCGGAGACATAACCTCCAAACTCATAAACTTTTGAACTTGTAAAATTTTGAACTTGTAAACTGAAAAATGAAAAAACTAAAACTGAAAATATATTAAAAAAATATTTTTTTTCGGGAGGAGGTGGGTGCATAAAAACAAAAAAACAGAAATTTGAAATTACAAAAACAAAAAGTTAAAAAAAATTGTGTCGGGTGGGGGCAGTGGGGTGGGGTGGGGTAGGGGAGGGTGTTGGAGGTAGGTAGTGCAGGAAAACAAAAAAACGGAAATTTAGAATTTTTTTTAAAAAAGTTTATTTTTGTGCGGGGTGGGTGGGGGGAGTGGGGTGGGGT
>ML249798.1:4740-16148 GCA_005239495.1 Nicotiana undulata
AGTTGAGACACCGTGCTACATACTCAACAATATCTCTCTTCATCCGCCTCCACCAATAATGTTGTTTCAGATCCTGATACATCTTCGCGGCACCCGGATGTATAGAATACCGCGAACTGTGAGCCTCTGCTAACATCAACTCTCGAATACCATCCACGTTGGGCACGCAAATACGGCCCTACATCCTCATAACTCCATCATCACCAATAGTCACATCTCTGGCATCACCTCGACGCACTTTATCCTGAAGAACCAATAGGTTCCGGTCATCATACTGTCGTGCCTTAATCTGATCAAATAAAGAAGACCGGGAAGCCATGCTAGCTACCACTCGTGGAGGGTCTGACAAGTCCAATCTCACTAACTGACCCGCTAAAGCCTGAACATCAAGGTCTAAAGGTCGCTCTACTGCTGAAAGATAAGCTAGACTTCCCAAACTCCCGGCTCTGCAACTCAAGGCATCGGCCACCACGTTGGCCTTCCCCGGATGATATAAAATAGTCAAGTCATAATCCTTGAGAAGCTCCAACCATCTACTATGTCGCAAATTCAAGTCCTTCTGCCTTCTACAAGCTACGATGGTCGGTGAAAATCTCACACTGCACTCCATACAAATAATGCCGCCAAATTTTCAAGGCATGGAATATGGAAGCTAACTCAAGATCGTGCACTGGATAATTCTTCTCGTGCACCTTCAACTGCCTCAACGCGTAGGCAATCACCCTACTGTCCTGCATCAAAATCGCTCCCAAGCCAACTCTAGAAGCATCACAATAAATCGTATAAGAACCCGAACCAGTAAGCAACACTAATACCGGAGCTGTGGTCAATGCTTACTTGAGATTTTGAAAGCTCTCCTCACATTCATCAGACCATCGGAATAGAACACCTTTCTGTGTCAATTTGGTCAGAGGTGAAGCGATAGAAGAAAATCCTTCCACAAAGCGACGGTAGTAACCTGCCAGACCAAGGAAACCCGAATCTCTGTAGCTGAAGACGGTCTAGGCCAACTCTACACCGCCTCAATCTTCTTCGGATCAACCTGAATACCTTCACTAGACACCACGTGCCCCAAGAAAGCTATTGAACCAAGACAAAACTCACACTTAGAGAATTTTGCATAAAGCTTATCCTCTCTCAATCTCTGCAACACAATTCTCAAGTGTTGAGCATGCTCTTCCTGGCTACGAGAATAAACCAAGATGTCATCAATTAACACAATAACGAATGTATCAAGGTATGGCTGAAATACGTTGTTCATCATTGCATGAACGTTGATGGGGCATTGGTCACCCCAAATGACATAACCAGAAACTCATAATGATCGTATCTGGTCCTGAAAGCCGTCTTCGGAATATCAGAATCCCGAATTTTCAACTGATGATACCCCGACCTCAAGTCGATCTTGGAGAATACCTTTGCTCCCTGAAGCTGATCAAATAAGTCATCAATACGAGGCAACAGATAACGATTCTTCAATGTAACCTTATTCATTTTCTATAATCAATACACATGCGCATCGAGCCATCCTTCTTTTTCACTAACAACACTGGCGCACCCCAAGGCGATACACTAGGCCGAATGAACCCCTTATCTAAGAGTTCTTGAAGCTGCTCTTTTAATTCCTTCAACTCTGGTGGTGCCATACGGTAAGGTGGAATAGAGATAGGATGTGTATCTGGCACCAGGTCAATACCAAAATCAATATCCCTGTCAGGTGGCATGCCTGGCAGGTCTGCAGGAAATACATCCGGGAAATCACGGACTACGAGAACCGAATCAACAGATGGAGTCTCACTACTAAAATCCCTCACAAACGCAAGGTAAGATTCACACCCTTTCTCAACCATACAATGAGCCTTTAGTACATGCTCTATAGACCCCCTCCACTCAACTTTCGGAACTCCGGTCATAGCTAAGGTAACGGTCTTAGCGTGACAATCAAGAATCGCATGACATGGGGATAAACAATCCATGCCCAGAATTACATCAAAATCCACCATACTCAGTAACATCAAGTCCACTCGGGTCTCCAAACCCCCAATAGATATAAGACACGACCGGTACACACGGTCCACAACAATAGTATCATCCATCGGAGTCGAAACATGAACATAAAGGAACTAGAGACTCACGGGGCATATTCAGAAAATGAGAAAAATAGGATAAAACATAAGAGTACGTGGAACCAGGGTCAAATAAAGCCAAAGCATCACTGTGACAAACTGAGATAACACCTGTAATCACTACATCTGACGCCGTAGCATCAGGCCTAGCCGGAAGTGCATAAATACCTGGCCTCCACCTGCTCGACCTCCCCCTCTAAGACGGCCTCTAGATGCCTGACCACCACCCCTAGCGTCCTGGGTGGGTGGTGAAGTGACTGGGGCTGAAGCCGAGGGTTGAATCCTCTGCTGAGCTGAACTACTAGGACTACGGGGACACTGCCTCCACTCATGTCCGAACACTCCACACTCATAACAATTACCTGGAGCTAGAGATGAAAACTAACGAAAACCCCTGCCACCGTGATAACCACCAGACGAACCATGCATAAAAGAACCCTGATAAGATGATGCTCGGGCAAAGCTCTGAGTTGGAAGGGCACTAAAAGATTAATGTCCCTGATGAGAGTTGGGAGGACCCTGCCCCGACGATACACCATTGTACGCTGGGCGAACTGACTGTGGAGGTCTAAATGAACGACCTTTGTTAGGATGAAATTGCCCTCTAGAAGGGGCACCACTGAAATTTCTTGATCCCCGAGGCCTCTTGACCTCTCTTTCATCACGATCCTGCTTACGAACCGACTTAATTTCCCGAGAAATATCAACAACCTGCTCAAATGTGACTCCAGACACCTTCTCTCTGGTCATCAAAATCCGAAGCTGATACGAGAGACCATCTACAAACCTCCTAATCCTCTCCCTTTCAGTAGGGACAATCTCAGACGCATGTCTGGCTAACTCAGAAAACCTCATCTCGTATTGGGTGACTGATAATTCTCCCTAGCGCAGTGCTCAAACTGCCTATGCTGCTCCTCTCTGTGGGACTGAGGAACATATTTCTCCAAAAAGATTGTGGAAAACTGATGCCAGGTAAGAGGTGCTGAACCAACCAAAAGATGCCAAGTAAAAGCAGCACCCGCAAACTGAAATGTAACAAAAGAGACCCCACTGGTCTCCAAAATACCCACAGTACGTTGTATCCTCTGACATTTATCCAGAAAACCTTGGGCGTCCTCACCCTCTGTGCCACTGAAAGTCGAAGGATTAAGTCTGCTAAACCTCTCCAACATGCGCTGCTCATCCTCAGGCATAGAAGCGACCACAAAATCCTGAGTTCGAGCAACCAGCTGAACTGGAGCTGCTCTTGGTGCCTGAATACCCCGTACAACCTGCTCAGGTGTCCGGGCAGCTGGAGTCTGATTGCCTCTCCCGGCCTGAGCTGCAGTGGCAGTAGGAGACATAGAAACTGCTGAGCCAAACTGGAACACACCGTCAATATCTGAGCCAGGGTCTCTTGAAGACCCGGAATAACAATAGGCATTGCCGGTGCCTGAGCCTGTCCCGCTGGAGCACCATCAGCGGGAACCTGATCCTGAACGATAGGGGGATCCTGTGGTACCACCCCGGCTGCTAGCTGAACTGGTCCCCTACCTCTACCACGGCCTCGACCCCTTGTGGATCTGGCTGGTGCCTGGTCACCCTGATCAGTATTGCGTGTCCTTACCATCTGTGAGAGAATTAAACAACGTAAGTTTAGATTTCAAGAATCAATAGATTGGCACGAAAGAGTTCAAGAAAATAGAGATGTTTCCTAAAAGTTTTGCAGCCTCTCGAAGATAAGTACAGACGTCTCCGTACCGATCCGCAAGACTCTACTAAACCTGATCATGACTGTTGAGTCCTATGTTACCTAGTTCTCTGATACCAACTTGTCACGACCCCAAATCCTAACAGGCTGTGATGGCGCCTATCGTGGAACTAGGCTAGCCAACCATCACATTACTACGCTTTTGTTCAATTTTGACAGTTCACAATATAATAATAAGCAAGCAACCATAAAATCAAATAATATAATTAAGTCTTAGCGTCCCCATAATATTCTAAACAACCTCCCAAGAACTAGAGTCAATAGTCATGAGCATCTAAGAATAAATAAATCTAACTTTGCTAAAACTATAATATATGTCTCTGAATCAAATACTAAATCTAAATAGGGAAGGGAAATGGAGAAGTTGTGGACGCTGGACAGCTACCTCAAAATCCCGTGAAATGTTGTTATCGAACCTGCGTCAGCTACTGCTGCGAGTTAGTACCCAGATCTGTGCACAGAGGCACATGGAGTCTTTATGAGTACGCCAACTCAGTAGTAATGAAAAATAAATCACATTCTGAGTAATAT
This sequence comes from Nicotiana undulata, assembly GCA_005239495.1. Classification (NCBI taxonomy): domain Eukaryota; kingdom Viridiplantae; phylum Streptophyta; class Magnoliopsida; order Solanales; family Solanaceae; genus Nicotiana; species Nicotiana undulata. The sequence continues at coordinate 9,148 of ML249798.1, forward strand.
AAACACACAAAACAGATACACAATTTCACAAAAGCCAGTAAAACACCAAGTCAATGTAGTATTCATCAAATAATGAGTTCGAAATCAGTTTCCAAAATCCCTTGAAAACAAGTGCAATATCAGTATATCTCAATAAAATTCTCAGTGAAAACCAGTTTGAAAACGAAGTAAATCATAGTTTGAAAACTCAGTAAAAATCTTCATAAAACTGCCCCTCGGGCCATAATCATTTCTCGTAATAATTTCTTTCAGTATCAGCCCACCAGGCAACCTCACAATCACTCTGCCCATCAGGCAACCTCACATTCACTCTGCCCATCATGCATCACTCAATCGGTACCGGCGCTCACTGGGGGTGTGTTACAGACTCCGGAGGGGCTCCTACAGCCCAAGCGCTATAATAAGCCACAGCATGGCATAAATCACACACAATATAGGCCCGCAGCCTCACTCATATCATATCATCCTCACAATGTAGGCCAGCAGCCTCACTCATATCATAACATCCTCACAATATAGGCCAGCATCCTCACTCAGTCAGACACTCTCAGTTTGCCCTTCAGGCCATAAATATATCGGGTTCTCGACCCAAAAACAGTGTTTCATTTTCAAGAAGTAGTATCAAAATACTCTGAGTGTCAAAATAATTTCACAGAAAAGACTGAGTAAAAATCGTAACATATCAGTGAGGAAAATAGTAAAACATAACCCTCAAAGAGTAAACAAGTCGGCATTAGGCCCCAAACACGGCTTACAGCCCAATTCATATCATAATAAAATAATATTAATTTAAGCATAGGCTTGGAAATCGATCTCGCAACTCAATAGTCGCCTAAATAGGAAAGATGTTTCCAAAGTTTCCACCTTTCATTTCAAAACCCGTGAAAGGGTGCATAGTCCGGGGTTTCATACCCTCAGGACAGGATTTAAAGACATTACTTACCTCAAAACTAGCCCGAAATTATTCCGTGATGCTCTTGCTTCTCGAATCAACCTCCAAAGGCTCCAAATCTACCAATTTTAGATTTTTATCATCAATATGTGCTTAAGGAACGAATTCCAATTGAAAGATATCAAATTTAGCTCAAAAATCCGAAACCGGTCAAAACCCGATCCCCGGTCCCGCATCCCGAAACTCAGAATTTTTTATACAAAAGTGTTCTTCGTCCTCTCACGAGTCCGTACATATAAAGAACACCAAAATCGGAGTTTGTTTGACCCCTCAAATCGACCCTTGAAGGTCTCATAATCTCAAGCCCTAAAACCCAATTTTCTACTGATTTCCCATGAATTTACACTGGTTTTATCTCCTATAATCATCCATAAACGAGTTTTAATGACTAGAACACTTACCTCAATAAAGAACAAGGATTTCCCTCTTCAAAATCGTCCCCAAAAGCTCCGCTCCGTACAACAATGGTGAAAAATAAAGACTAAGTCACGGAGGGTTTGTTTATATTTTTTGAACAGTGGTTCCGCAACTGCGGCCACTTAAGCGCACCTGCGGTCCCAGGTCCGCACCTGCGATCTCCCTTGAAGTCTCCCAATTCTTCACCTGCGACCTCGCAGGTGCGACAAATTCCTCGCACCTGCGGACCACTCCCCACTCAGCCAAATCTCGCACCTGCGGAGCCCAGTCCGCTCCTGCGGAACCGCACCTGCGGCTCCCTTTCCGCAGGTGCAAAAACACCAGCAACAGCAATCTAGATTCACCAAAATCACTCCAAACTTCCCGTTAACCACCCGAAACCATCCCGAGCCCCTCGGGACCCCAACTAAACTTACCAACATATCCCATAACATCATTCAAACTTAATCGCACTCTCAAAACACCAAAACTAACATCAAAACATCGAATTTACTTCGGGTTCAAGCCTAAGAACTTTGATATTTCTAAAATCCACCAACGATGCCGAAACTATTCAAAACAACTCCGATTGACCTAAAATTTGTAGACAAGTCCAAAATGACATTACGAACTTGTTCCAACTTCCGGAATTCTATTCCGACCCTGACAGCCTATTTTCCACTGTCGACTCACCAAAAACTAACTTTCGCCAATTTAAGCCTAATTCTACACCGGACATCCCAAAATTATTCTGAACACACTCCTAAGTCCCAAATCACCTAACGAAGTTATCCGAGCCATAAAATTCACATTCCGAGGTCGTTTACCAATAAGTCAACCCTTAGTTGAGTTTTCTCATTTTAAGGCTATTTTTAAAAGGCTAATTGACTGAACTCTCACTACAACCATTCGATTTCAAGCCTATCAACACTAATACATCAAATACATTGTAACCAATCTATAACAAGTCAATAACAATAATTATAATGCAGGTTTTACGTAACGACGGACCGGGTCGTTACAAAGAGTGCAAAGCACGAAGGGTGATGTCGTGCCATGACATTTGATTACATTGCATAGAAAGAGAGAGAAATTAAAGCACTAAGGATGATGCCGTGCCATGATTTACATTGATTATAAGCACGAAGGGTAATGTCGTTCCATGATTTACATTGATTATAAGCACGAAGGTTAATGTCGTGCCATGATTTATATTGCCTTACATTGTACATTGCATTGTGAGGAAGAGAGTAAAAGCACAAAGGGTGATGCCATGCCATGATTTATACTATTTCACATTATACATCTCATTGTGAGGAAGAGAGTAAAAGCATGAAGGGTGATGCCGTGCCATTATTTACAATTATAGATTTATACTAATTTCGTTAGCTATTGCCTTCCTTGTTTACCTCTATATGCCTAAGTAACTGCTTTATCTCAATTATTTCCCGTTATTTGCCCCCGTATCCCATGCTTATCTGTTACTTCCTGCTCCTTTCCATGTTATGTGTTGTAGAATAGGACAGGTTATCGATTGTTGTCAAGTCTAGCCTCGTCACTACTTCGGCCGAGGTTAGTCTCGGCACTTACTCAGTACATAGGGTCGGTTGAACTGATGCTACACTGCACTTCTTAATGTTGTGCAGACCCGCATCCGGACCTAGTGGACCGCATTAAGGGAGTCACCTTCAGTCCACCTAGAGCTTCAAGGTATACCCGCCGGCGTTCGTAGGCCTTGGTGTCTCTCCTGCCTTTGGATTCCTTATTGTCTTATCTTTTCCCCTAGTATCAAGACAGTGATGTATTTCTTTTCAGACTCTGTATTTAGTACTCTGTTTAGACAGTTCGTGAGTTGTGACACCCCGGTTTTGGGCTTATGCGACGCTATGTATTTTACTATTTCAGTTTGCATTTTCGAATTTCTATTACATTTCTGCTGTTAAAATTCTGAAGTATTTCGTTATTTCTGTTAAGATTTTTTTAAAGGTATTTTCTTTACTACTGTCGAATTGAGTTGCAAAAGTTAGATTATTTGTGCATGTTGGCTTGTCTAGAGGGTTCAACGTTTGACGCAGTCACGTCCTGAAGGGTGGGATTTCGGGTCGTGACAAAAGGATCCCTTTATTACAATAGTACCAGCCTTTTACGACAACACTCCAAATGAAAGAAATGTTAGCTTTACTGGCCTTCGTATCATGATTAGCAGTAAGGAGCTTGGACCAAGGAGAATGAGGAAAGTTTAGTAGTCTTCATGTAAGACCTGAAAGGAGGGACAAATTTTTTGACTTAGCCTTCTTGATTCCTAAACCCCGTTGGATTTATTACTAGTAACTACCTTCCAACTAAGCAAGTGGAGTTTCCTATTACTTTCAGTGCTACCCCATATAAAATTTACTTTGGATTTGATAAATAACATTTAGAACTTTTTGAAGGAGAAGAGTATATTGCATGGCATGATTGGGAAAAGTATTGAGAGTTGAGTGTTGATACCCAATTTTTTCCCCATATTTTTTCAAATATATACTCTCAAAATAGTGCATATGCATCATCATTTGATTTACAAGCATGAACAAGCATTTTTCATAATTTTTTATAATTTTTGAAGGCTTTAAATCAATGTATTTCTGTATTTTTATTATATAAATATCCATTAATTACCTCGCAAATTATTTTACGATGATTTCATCACCTAAACTTATCATTTACATTCATATTAGATTTTAAATATTTTTAGTACATTTGTTTTAATTACATTTGCATGAAGGCTAAAATTGCACATTTTGTAATAATAGCATGTATGTACTTATAATTACATTATTTATGAAAAAATAACCTTTTGATATTTTCATAATGTTAAACAATTGTTTTTATTTATTTTTATGCACAAATGATATTTTTATTATTTATTTATTATTTTTACAAATTATTTATTAAATTTGGGTATCTAAAATCTGGCCCCATTTTTTTTAATTAATTTCGGACCTAAAACTACCCAAACCAGACCAAGCCCAATACTCCTACCTAATTACCCTTACCCATTCATTAAAACCCAACCCAATCCGCTTAAATCTCAGTCGTTGATCAAAATGAACAACGGCTCACAAATAACCACACCATTTCCTTATATCCCCCTCCTCCTCTCTACCCTAACCCTCATTTTTTCCTAAATCTGCCGCCCTTATTTTCTGTTACGACCCAAATTCCCAACCTTAGGGATCGTGATGGCGCCTAACACCACACTTGCTAGGCAAGCCAATGTTAGAGTTCGATTAGCTATTTACCTTTGATTATTTAAACATAATAAACAATTATAAAATAAACTTAAGCTACTGACTTTCAATGAATAATTCCAAACATAAAATAATAAACACTAATAAACCGAGCCACGAACTAATTATATAAGTAACACTAGAACTACTCCAAGGTCTGGTATCACAATTCACGAACTACTAAAGAATACTACAAATAATGGGTTGAAAGAAATAATGTAATTGTTCTGAATATAATAAAAAAAAATTATAAAAATAGGAGAAGACTCTCGAGATCTGCGAACGCCAGCAGATATACCTCGTGTATCCGAATAATGAACAACCGCTCTAAATATCTCTATTGTTGGTCGATACCTGGATCTGCACAAAAGAGTGCAGAGTGTAGTATCCGTACAACCGACCCCATGTACTGAGTAAGTGCCGAGCCTAACCTCGACGAAGTAGTGACGAGGCTACGGCGGGGCATTAACAACATATAACCTGTGACAATAATATATACAATAACGCAATAAAATAATTCTACACGAACAAGAAAAAAATATAATTGAGACAATAAATATAAAGCAAGAAGGAAATCTTAAACAAATAAATAAATAAATACTGCAACAACAATAAAATAACTCAACCGCCTTTTCTAGGCCTCAGCTATAACCAACTCTCAAATAATTTTCAAGTTTTCAAACCGTAACTTTAAATAAAAATAGTGCCAAAATATGAAAATTGGTAATATAAAATGGTAGTTTTCAAATCTTGGTTTTTCTTTGAAAATTATTAAAAATATAATTGTCCTCCCTTATTGCTCCTTGTTGCGACGTGCAACCCGATCTCACCAGACATATCATATTCACCCGTATCACAATCAATTATCCACCCTTATCACATCCCCATTATCACCACCTTTCAAGTCAAAGTCTTTCACAATATTTATGTCTCTACAAATTGTAAACGGAAAAAGTTTCAATTTAAAATAATAGTAAAAGTAGAGTATGAAATAATGACAATAAAATAATGAGTGTTTCGACCTTTATTTTATAAACAGTAAAACATGCATATTCTTCCTTATCATTGTCTTGTTGCGGGTGAAACCCGATCCCACCTATTCATAATATCACAATCAATTATCCACCCTTATCACAACCCCCTTATCACACCAATTTTGCTTATTCATCAAAAACTTTCACAACACTTTTATTTCAACAAATTTCAAACAGAAAACAGCATAGCTCGTAAGCTTCAACCAATATCATTTCACAATAAAACCAACCAGAATATATGTAAACACCGTAACGCTGTCAACCCAGCTCAGACTTTATGTACCATGATAAAATCAAGAGAACAACCAATACTTTTAATACACTTTCCACAACAATTGGCAACAATCAATTGAAACCAAACAACCACGTAAACCTCAACAATCATAAAACAGTTAAACTGCATTCCTCATCACTTCCTCAATATTATCATAAATGAAAACAACAGAAATATATATATATATATATATGGGACCAGAAGCGAAGCCCCTAAAAGATTAGAGGAAAAATAAATAAATGTAAGGACAGGAAGCTAATAACAATATAAAAATTAAACATGCAGAATAAAGTTGATCAGAGTGCAAGTAAATAAATTTATGGGGCAGAGCCAACCATGTAAATTAAATGCAATAATTTAATTTAGGGGGTATAACCGACCATAATGCATGAATAAAATAAGCAAGATTGAAGTAAATAAGAACTTGATTGATATTGAAAAGGCAAAAATTGATATTGTGATGACCCAAAAGGTCATCTTACATAATTTGAGTTGTATATGTATTCGTTAGTCTCACCTCGTTATGCGTGCGCAGCCCGGGCGTGTGGCCGGGAAGCTATTATGAAAAAATTGATGAAAATGAGTTTTGATAATTAATAAATGAATATAGTTGACTTTGGTCAATATTTCTGGTAAACGGACCTAGACCCGTGATTCGACGGTCCCGGAGGGTCCGTAGGAAAATATGGGACTTGGGCATATGCTCGGAATCGAATTCCGAGGTCCCAAGCCCGAGAAATGAATTTTTAAAGAAAATTGTTTTCTGAAAATAATAAAGGATTTTGAAAATGAATAATTATGTGAAAACCGTGTTGCCGGGCCCGTATTATGGTTCCGGAGCCCGGAACAGGTTTATTATATGTTATGTGACTTATCTGTGAAATTTGGTGTAAAACGGACTTGAAATGAGTGGTTTCGGATCAAAAATGAGACTTTGAGGTTTTAAAGAACTAGAAATGTGGCTTGGAAAGTAGTGTTATGTTCCCGAGGTCCGAATGAGATTTCGAGACGATGAATAGTTTCGTGGTGTTAATTATAACTTGTCTGCAAAGTTTGAAGTCGTTCCGAGCAGTTTA
>ML249799.1:6835-35864 GCA_005239495.1 Nicotiana undulata
GTTGTCCTCCCCCCCCCCCCCCCCCCCATTTATCCTTTTTTCAGCGCAGTCAGGGTTTCGACATTCTTTGGGACAACCCATTTCCTTTTGGCAAAGGGGTATAGAAATTGAAGAGTCGCCACCTAACGGATTTAAGGTGCGTTAGGTCACCTAATGCAAGTAACTTACATAAAACGATTTGCGTTACCAGAGATTGGGTAAGGGCTTGAAATTACCTTGAGGGGAAGGTGTTAGGCACGCCTTGAGGTCCACAATGGTGGATCCCGGCAAAACTAATTTCGTGAATTAGTCGTTTAGAAAATAAAGCAGTTTAAGCACATAAGAATTATTAAAACAATAATAAGATAGAGGTCCTAGGTTTATAATTAGCCTATAGAATCACATATGTTTAAGTAGGATTGTCAAGTAAAGGAACAACTAAAGGGGGCTCACGTGTACCTCTTCAAATAAACATACAATAGCACGTCTCATACAACAAGATTTAAGAAATTTTCAAAATTCCTAAGGCAGGATATCTAAATGAAAACAAAATATATGCAGCATTGTGTTAAAGTGAGGCAGTGGAGACCTAATCAGTTTCCTACTGATTTTAGGATCTGCTGAATCTGGACAATTCAAAAATATTTAAGCAAAGCACAATTTTATCATTTTTTGCAGGAGTTTAATTTACCCTACATGATTACCTAGGTGTAGATCTGAAATGTCCTATAACCATGGTAGCTAATTATTAATCAGAGTTTTAATAAACTAATAGACGATTTAAAACAAACAGTTTTGTTAATTGTGTCCTATGAGCATGTTGTCTAGGTGTTGAACATTACAGAACTGATTTCTATATAGTGCAGATCTTGAGAAGGCAGAAATTTGAGAACAAATGGTATGGTGCCTGTGAACATGTTTTCTAATGCACGAAATGATACTAAGAGCATGATCTTTAATACGAGCAAGTAGTCATAATAATCCTAAGGGCATGATTTATACCTGGTTTCCCCACCAAAATCATATGAAATCCCTCATTTATTACTATTGTCCCCGATATCTGTTTACAAGAATTATTATTACAGACCATTAATGAATTACATAAATAAGTATTGCTATGCTATAAGAAGCTTGGGTAGGCCCAAAGTGAACATGGCAAACCAGGCCCTCAAACAATCCAAAGTGCCATAGTCTCATAGTGTCCAAGAGAGGGTATCTTGGTGTGTCAAAGTTCCCAAGGGCCTCAAGGACCTCGGGCAATGCTCACACCAAGATCCTTTTAAATGGAGAAATAATATTTGTGCATTGTGGAAGGGCCGCCTCCAGTGTACAAGACTTCGGAGGAATCTCATGGATTCCTAGGGAGTACACACACTGGAGGGGAATAATCCTATGTATTCTAAGAGTAAGAGTGAGAGTGCTTGACAGAGTAGGAGTAAGTTTAGGAAAACAATACATAAGTAAAATAGTTTAAAAGTGAAAATACTTTAGGAATGGAAATAGTTTTAGAAGTGAAGACATATTAAGAGTGGAAAACAATTTTAGAAACATAAAAAAAAAGGTTTCAGCAGATTACAGCAAGATGAAACACAGTCATAGGGTTTCAAACATGGCTTCACACTGCCTAGATTCAATTTTATTAATTAACCTCAGGTGAGGACAAACAATTTCACAGATTAGAGTGAGAGTGGTTTAGAAGTAAAACATATAGGAGTGAAAACATGTTAAAGTGTAATACAATTTAGAAATATTCTGAAAAAAGTTTCATCAAACAACACAGTCACAGAGCTTTATATTGCCCAAATTCAGCTCTGTTTGTTAATTAACTCTAGGTGAACATATGGCATGTTGAGAACAAACAGTTACACAAAAGGGAGCAGGGATCGGGAACACAGGAGGTCAGAATCAGGAGCACATAGGAAAAAGGTGATAGGAAAAGCATGCTAGTTAATAGGGACATAGAGCAGGCAGAGATAGATTTAGCACTTTATAATAACCAAGTCCATAGCAACATAACATACTAACTTAGAGTCTAGACAGGAACTGCATAGGTCTAACAACCATACTCAATGCTAAAGTAATTATTCTAACATAGAAGCAATAGACAGTAAAACATAGAAGCTAAATGTAGGAATGATTATGCTTGAGAGGACATGGGTTCAGTTACACAGAGTTAGTCATGCCAATTGAAGTCAATTAGACAAAATAGGAGTCTGACACATAAAGTGAGCATGTTGGTATAAGGCAATAAACATGAAAGACGGAAATACTAAAAGTGAGGTACACATGTTGATTAAAACAATAAACAAGAAAGAGTGAAACTTAAACATGGTGATCAAAACAGCTAACAGGAAAGGAATACATAATTAAGTACATAAGTAATTAGACTAGAGACATGATCTTAACAAGAGTAAAGCAACAAGGAGCACGCTGATTTGAACTTCATATTATAATGAATGGCATTAGAAGCAGAAACATACCAGTTAAGGAAGCAAAACAGAAGGTAAGTAGGCAGGATTCAACAGTCTAGCCTTGGCTTTCAGCCGACTAGACAAACAATGAACATAAGTAGGAGAAAGAGAGATGAGAGAAACGTTTTTTGTGTGTATGTGTGTTTTTGAACTGTTGTTCGTGTCCGTGAAGAGGCAGAATGAGAGTGTATATATAGCACTTAGGGAGTAAAACAAATATGGTAAAGGAAATCACAGTTCAATAAATCAGAGTCAATCAACGAATTATGGAATCAATTCCAATAGAGAAATCCGGAAGAAACCCCTTTAATTGGGAAAAGTCAATTAACGGTCAAAACTGGGGTTCTATTAAGGCAGTAAATCAGAATCATACTATATAGGGAGTCAGTAAAATCCCAAACCATACTGATAATTAATTAAGGCATGTATAATCAGTTAAGGTCAAAAATAAGGAAACAAGTAAAAATCTCAGCAAATACTGATTTTAACAGGGTAGAATTATTCAGATTCCCTAAATAGAAATCAATTAAGTAAAATCTCACAAAATACTGGATTCAACAGGAAAACTGGTTCGAATCCTTAATAGAAATTAATTAAGCAAAAAATCCCAAAGAATACTAGATTTAAGAGGAAAATCATTCAAATCCTTACATAGAACCAGTTAATAAGAATGGTTCAGAGAAATAAACATAATAACAGAACAAAATTAAAGAAATAAATATAACAAACAGAAACATCTAGGGTTGAGGAACAAACATGAGAATCAGTCAAGATAGTGAAGAACACTTTGTTTAAACACTGAAAAGTTAGGAAAACCTTTGAAGAAAAGTCTGGGACGAACCCTAATTTCAGAAAGAGTGAATAAAATCTAAGAAATTAACTAGAACAAAATATTTTCAAAGGAAAACACCCAACAATACTCGAATCATATCAGATCTACAAAGATCGGAACAGATTCAAAGACTAGTGAATCTAGGGTTTTCAGAAATAGTAGAGGTAAAAGAAAATCGGTCAAAAACTATGGATTCACACTAAAAAATAAAAGGAAACCCATACTCATAACGAGAAAGGCCACAAACAGGCATATAGACAAATTTTGGCTAGAACCGGGTTGGATCTCCAAGAGATTCTCTCAAGGATCTATGTAATCAAATATCCAGGGGGTATAGGAGGCTAGTATTGGTCGGAGAATGCACGGAAACTCCATAGATGGGAGCTTCTCGCCGATGACGGAGATTAGGGTTAGGGGTGAGTTCAGAGAGAATTGGAGAGGTTAGGGAACCATGACGGCGGAAATGAAAGAGTGAAAGGGGGGTTAGGGTTGTTTGTGAATTAAAAAGGTATGTTTATCGTGGACCGTTGATCTAAAAGATCAACGGCCACGATTAAACAGGGTTGTTGGGTTGGGCAGGTATAGGTTGCGCTTAGGGTGAATTGGGTTTGTATTATTAAGGGGTTTGGGCTGGTACTAAAAGGATTAGATCCGAAAAAATTAGAGAAATTAAAAGGGCTATTTGTTAAATACCCAAATGATATATAAAAACTAATTTATAAAATAATTACCAGATTATAAAAATGATTTTCATGCATATAAATGTTTTAAAATAATTACTCAATTTTTTAAAAATACAACAATCTATTTTCTGGTAAAATAATGTGATAATGCATGCATGGGCTATAATTGCAAAGTTATTGCAATTGTAACACAAACAATGTAAATGTGGCTATTTGTGAAACAAATAGACTTAGTATGAGTATAAATAACAAAAGTAAATTATGAAATTGTTCCTGACATCCAACCGCTGAACGACGCGCTAGAGCTCAAAACGACCGGTCGGGTCGTTACATTCTCCCCCACTTAAACAGACGTTCGTCATGGAACGTGGCAAGAACTTCTCTTGAGTTATCTGGAATCAATGTTTTACACCTTGTGCACCTGCCTGTGCTTCCACAACCCAGTTGAGCACATTAGCTTGATCAAATCTGAAGATATTCCCTCTTATCCATACAGTAAGCTCACACCCTAGTTCCAACACTTGAAATTCTCTGCCAGGCCTATTTATAATATATGAACACCATATCAACTACCACACGAGGCACCAGAACACAACTGCGTACCTTTGCTGAATCAGTACCAAGCACCGCATAATTTGTCATCTAGCCTGCTATGAAATTCCCTAAACCTTAACAACTAAAATTTTACGAATCTGATGCTCCCAATGCACCTTATCATATATATTCATACATCCTGCTATAATGCTGACGATACCACCATAACAGAGGAGATGTGTAGAAATTTCTAACCAATTGCAGAGTTAACCAAACATTGATTCTTTCACCTTGACTAAGATCATCGTCTCATTACTAACCCAACACTAGTAATTGTCCCTTAATACACTACTCAGCTCACGCAACTAATAGGAAATTTCCTCAGAATACATGAAGTATAACATAAGAGAATAAATATAGGCAACCGTACTCAAAATCACACTGTTGCGGCGTGCAACCCGATACAATTAACATACCCGTGGCCGCGTGCCACCCGGTCCCATCATAAAATTCATATAAGGAGATATACACGGAGCTGAATTTGACCACTATTACAAATTACTGAATACCGGTCACAAGCACGCTAAGTGCAAAATACCATTCTAGGGAGACTGATAGAGCCATATGCTACAAACTCAAGCATAACTGAGGTGCGACATATAATCTGAATCTCGAGAGCCATCCTGCTCACATAACCTCATCACTACGTGAAATCTCAACACATAAGAAATTATCAAGCCATTTCACAACTCACACGACACGATCAAAATATACCTGAATTTGACGAATACGGAACAACATCAAATATTCCAACACATCCTTCTTAAGGATCGCTATACAGAAATGAACATACCTGATTCACGTGGAGCCCACAACTACATTGAATCCATTCACAACCCTCAAGTTGATCCTGCTCACACTGCACTAGGCTAATAGCTTCACCTGGGTCCAAAATACCCCAACCTCTCATAATACACAAGAACAACCATCATAGCCGGTACAAACACACCACAATCCACAATCAATTGAATTGAACACCTTCCAGGAATAAATTCTCAATTAAGCAATATTACACTCCTTTATACTTGGTCTAATGCTTCAACCAATCAGGTGGCTACACGTCACACTTATACAATCTTCCCGCGGTCATGCTCCCACGGCCTTCCACACAAGGTAACAAGTACGCACATCCATACCACCGACCACCCTAAGGCGGTAAAACAATTCAAGGACCCGTAACGAGGATACAAAGCCTCTTTCACCAAACACCGATCTGAGTAGACACTGAAGACAACATCATCTTACTCTAAACATTCCAATCCCTTGTTATTTCTCCTTCGAGCTCATGACATCCTTGTCAACACTGAACCGCAATCTTGACACTTACTTCCAATTACATACTTCTTATTGCACCTAACATGCCAATATGGAATAGCATAGGAATTCTATCATAACTCCTGAACCACTAATAGGGTGAACACTTCATCATATAGAAACATTTTACTTACCTTAATTCATGAGAACCATAACAACATACGAGCGAATTCTCACAAGCACAATACATGCAAATCCTTATGTAGTGGTCTGGACCACCATAACCCTCCCGGGATCTGCCTACACCTGACATTCCATAGCACTTGAATGCTTCCAAATTAAATCTATTACGACGGCCGACATGCCCCACACACATCTGCACAAACCATAAACATACTCAATCACATCGAAGGAACTGGTCACGGCCGTACATGTGCCATTTCAACCATGGCTAACCAATCTATCTTCTTTTAATCATATCTAATTGCCTCAGAGATAGTAGTGACTTCCTTCAACTCATAGCAAACCCAACCCTCACTCATCCTGAGTGACCTTGATTCACGAGACCATGTTGCCTAAATCCCGCAACCCGTCTCATACCCTCCTGGTAATCTTTCTACAACCCAGAGTTTATTTCTCTCACTCCTCCAATACTATCCTGCATGCTAAAATTAATATAGAACACTCTAACCATTTTTCCTTTCTCAGAAATTACGCTGCAAAAGCTCGATTCTTAATCGTACTGCTGCTCGAAAGCCTTAAACACCGTATTCTTAACTTTCGAATTCATTAGGACCACTATTGAGAGTCACCCACTCTGACTTGGCCCCAATATAATCAACTCCAATGCTCTTCTAGCACACGAACACCCTTTCAATGAAGCACGTGACTGAGTCACTACCCTTACAACTCGCCTATCCCTTAAGCATAAATTCAGAATCTTCCCAAGCCTAACCCTGGTCCAATAAGGCCAACTGTTAAACACATTTATCAAATCCCATGCATAATTACCATTTTACTCCTCTCCCCTTAGCCGCAATAACTTGCCAATACGCCGATAATCCGCAACCCCATGAGAACACAATCCTTCAACCCAACTACAGGTGGTGGGACTCCCCCACTTAGCTCGAAGATACTCCTTGCACCACTCTAGACCCTGTTGAGATCCTTTTCTCCTTTGTCAACATGATCTTGCTCAAACAATCCGTCAAATTCTTCCGAATTCGCCTGTTAGTATTTCTTAAATACTCAAATTCTCCAGCACCATTCACACATTCTACCTCTTAACGAATAGCCACTAGGATTCCTCGCAGAAACTTTCCAACCACACAACCACTAACCCACTCACAGGAGATAACCCACCTGTGGAAATCACCAATCGACACCCTCTACAATGTCAATATCCTATCCTAAGCCTGTTCTTATTTAGCAACTTCGCCCGTCCGTCCGCTCCTCATGGACATCTACTAAAGGCGCTACAACATCTTCAAATTCATCGCCACATCGCATCCTTCTTCATTCCTGATAACTCATCTCTGTTGTACCCAACCATCCACCGAAATAACCAACATTTCAATTTAAGCTTGTGGACCAAATCTCCGTCCACTAAAATTCTCAAACCACTCCAAACTTTTCCTCAAGATAGGCAAATTTCTTACCACTGAACTCATATGCTACGCTGCCATTCTCCTACTTTGGTTAAACTCACTCCCTTCAACACTACCTGACTTCCTCTTCTTATGCCTGGACCCTTTTAGAGATTTAGCCGCCACCTGACACTTCTCGCATGTCTTCCTTCATCGCATGCTTCTCAATTGCGGCCTCAATTCAATATCATTCTTTGCAACACCTGAACTAGCAGATCACCATAACTTTGACTCCCCGAAGATCATCTTTCTCGGACTGCCTTCATTAGAAATATTCATTCAATACTTGAACCACCGCACACCACGGTCTTTGACAACCGCTTCTTCAATACTACTTCACAACACTCTGACTCAATGCAACCGAAGAACTATAACACCGACAAACTTAGCACATTCTATTCGATCAAAGACGACGATATCAGATCACAGGTGAATACTCCACCTTGCTCGATAACACCAAGTCTCATTACTTTATCAACCCAAACCGGACCATTCATAATTCAAATCCCTTTCCTCTGCCGGAACTAAAATACTGAAATCTCGAAATCACACTCTCAGAAGAACTCCCTTCAAGTAATCCATTACCTGACATATGGGCAAGCATTTTACTATCATATCAACACCGTGCGATAACCAACCGTAAGCATCATAACAATTTGAGCGTAGACTCAAGGTTCTCAGAAACACAGCTACTGAGCTGAAATAACATAATATTCTTCTGCAGGGCGACAACAACAACCCAAACAACTATGTACGAAAAACATCACGCACCAGATCTTCAGTACCATTACAATTCCTCAAAATCCCGATTTATAGAAAGCGCTTCGCGACGTATAAGATTGAGTAGGAAGAAACATAGGCATAAGCCTCAGAAGAATCAAATCGCACAATGAGGAATCAAGAAGAGAAGTACTCCTAACAGCCCTGTAGCCTCTCGAAGATAAGTACATATGTCTCCGTACCGATCCGCAAGACTCTACTAGACTTGCTCATGACTCGTGAGACCTAAGGGAACCTAGTACTCTGATACCATGTTATCACGACCCAAAATATTAAGGTCGTGATGGCGCCGGACACCATTGTCGGGCAAGCCAATCATTAATTAGTTGAAACAAATTCCTGCTTTAACATTTTCGAAATCGTTACTTTCACTTAAATAAGTAGTAACTAGATAGAAATCCATTAAGTAAAAGCAACAATCTATTTTTTCAATTTAACAAAAATACAACCCAAGTAAATCCAGAACCCAGTGTCACAGGTACAAGAGCAATTTCTAAGAATTTATACAATTATACAAAGCTTGTCCGAGATACAAATTTGACAAGAACTTTAAAAATAAAGTACAAATACATATGAGGAAGACACTGTCGGCTGCGGGTCGTCTCCGGATTATGCAGCTCGTCTAAGTCTCTAAGTCATCCATATTGCTATGAAGGTACCTGTGCAACGAAATGCACAGCAAGTGTAGCATGAGTACGAAAACAACGTGTACTCGGTAAGTATCCCGCCTAACCTCAGAGAGGTAGTGACGAGAGGTCGAATTAGACACTTTCTATAGGTCGGTTAAATATAATCAAGTGAGGTGCTAAGCATGAGTATCATAGATAATTAAATAATAATCAGGAATAAGAAATATCAACTTATTTCACATTTTACACTTCAATTCTTCTTCATTTTTAACTGGCAATTCAAAACTCCTTAGGCCAATAAACATGTATAAATCTCAAGAAATACGCAACATTTATCATGTGCAAACCAAAACTGCCGAGGGTCGAACGACGCCGACCAACAATAGTAAACTGTGCACTGCCGAGGGTCGAACGACCCGAACCATAGATGCATCTATTTTCCTTGCTCGCGAATCGATCATGCGACGCGGTCAACATAATAATTATAAGGCTAACTTGCTCGCGAATCATACCTGCGACTCATGTGCTCATAGGTACACGTATTCACATAATAATCCACATTTTTATCTAGAAAAAAGCTTCTCAAGAAAATGATAAAATTCTCTTTAGGTGAACATGAAAATAGTATTTAAATCATTTCTGGAAATTCATTTGCCAAGTTTGATAAGGTTTTAAATATCACTGATTCATCCGGAACACAATTATGCAAGGAAGGACCCATTCGCTTCTCAATTGATCAAGGAAAATAAGTTTTGACCTTTTTAAGTATTCTATTACTAACTCGATAATATCAGCTGGCTAATATCATTGATAAAATCACAAGTACAACAGCTAAGGCATGCTAGTGGGTCCTAGACTACCCGGACGTGGCATACAGTAGCTACGCATGGACTCCCATCACCTCGTGCGTAGGTAGCCCCCACAAATAGTAACACATATCTAATTAGTTCACCTAGGGGGATAATTCCCCCTCACAAAGTTAGAAAGGAGACTTACCTCGCTCCGAAACTTCATAACCGGCTTACAAGCCCTTCCGACGACTCCAATGGATGCACAACGCCCCAAACTACCAAATAACGGCAAACCAATGAAAATATACTCTAATATTGGTCAACAATCCAAACTATATAAACTCCCATCTAAGCTCAAGAAATTTACCAAAATTCCCTCGGACCCACGTGTCCGGAATCCGAAATTTCTCGAAGATAACCTCTACTCGTAGTCTTACTAGCTCAAATATACAATTTACTCAAATATTCATGATCAATTCGTGGCTAAAATCCAAATTACCAAATTTCTAGGTTTTCTTCAAAAATCCCAAATTTTCCACAATTTTCATGTCTAATTCCATGAATAAACCTTGAATTTAACTTGGAAATGAGAAGGAATCACTTACCTCTTGATGCTTGATGAAAATCACCCTTTGCAATCCTCCAAAATCTCCTTAACCAAGTGAAAGAATTCATGAAATGGCTCCCGTTAATATAACACACTGCCCAGAAAAATCCTCTATGCGATCGCATAGGCCAACTATGCTGCCCAGATTCCTTTTCCGCGATCGCACAACCTTGCCCGCGATCGCACAGGCCATTTTCCAGCTCCCTCCGATTCTTCTCCGCGATCGCACAACCTTGCTCGCGATCGCACAACCAACCTCAGGCATTCTTCGCGATCGCACACTGACTTCCGCGATCACATAGGCCAAAAACCTCGCCCCTAAATTTCTTCTTCGCGATCGCATCCCAGGGACCGCAATCGGAATGCACAACAGGGACTCCAGAAAACAGCAACAACAATTAACTAAAAAATGACCCAAAACCACTCCGAAACACACTTGAGGCCCCCGGGACCTCGTCCAATCACATGACTCAGTCCCATAACATCCTACAGACTTGCTCGAGGCTTCAAATCACCTTAAACAACGCCGAAATCACGAATTGCACAAAAATTCAATATTTATGAACTTGAAATTTCAAACGTCCACCTTCGATGCCGAAACCCATCAAATCACGTCCGATTGACCTCAAATTTTGCACACAAGTCATATTCGACATTACGGACCTGCTCCAACTTCCGGAATCGCATTCCGACCCCGATATCAAAATTTCCACTTCCGGTCGGATTTATCAAATACCTTCAAATTTCTATCTTTAGCCAAACGACTACAAAATAACCTACGAGCATTGGAATTCACTTCCGATCGTGCTCCTGACTCCATAATCACCATACAAAGATATTCCCAAACTCGGAATCCAAAACTGTCACGACCCGAAATCCCACCTTCGGGCCATGACTGCGTCTAACGTTGAACCCGCTAGGCAAGCCAACGTTTGAACTAAATAAAACTCATTAACAACTAAAGCGAACAAGATAACTAAGGCATTGATGGACCACAATATGAAGGTTAACAAATTACCAAAAAAAAATAATATAGCAACTACGAAATAAATCCCATATACAAATCCCAGAACTGGTGTCACATACTCACGAACTGTCTAAGAGATTACTAAAACAAAGGTCTGAAAATAAGTACATAGGACTGTATTTGAAATATAAAGTAAGACAGAGCTGAAAGTGAAGAGTAGAAGGTGACGCCAAGGACCGCGAACGTCTGCGGGTCTACCTCGATGTCTCCTGTATGAACTAATGAGATGCTCCGACCGTCAGTGATCACCAGGTCCGGCTGCATAGTCTGCACAACATAAAGAAGTTCAGGTGTAGCATCAGTACAACCGACCCCATGTACTGAGTAAGTGCCAAGCCTAACCTCGGCGAAGTAGTGACGAGGCTAGGACCGACAACAATATATGTACCTGTGTAACTCTATATAATAACAGGAAAAATGCCGACGAAAATAAGCAAGTAAGACAGATACGGGGAGAACATGCTGGGGGTAAAAGGGGCAACAAAATGCTAGCACGGTAGAACAGGGTAATAACTGAAATGTAAAGATAGAGGCAGGAATTTAACTTCTCAAACAGATAATGAACAACATAAGGCATGGCATGTCCCCTCGTGCATGACCTCACAATCACTCGGCACAGAATGTCCCCTCGTGCGTATATAATAACACTCGGCACGGAATGTCCCCTCGTGCATATATAATAATCAGTGATCCACACAGCATGTCCCCTCGTGTGATAAGTAACAAACAGTCGGCACAACATGTCCCCTCGTGCGACAAATAATAAAAGAAAGCAACAATATAATGTGAAAGTCAACATTAAGAAGGCTCAAGTGCATGGAAATGCTCAATAGAATTATATTCTCCCGGCAAGGAGAAATCATCAATTACAAACTCAACAAATGCCCGACAAGGGTCTCAACTATAACCAACCTCGCATCAGAAATACAATTTCACAGTGTAAGCCTCAACTGAATCAAATAACTCAATAACTCCCCACGTCATGAAACAACATCAAGGTATCATTACTAATTCACCAATTACTCATAGTGCGGGGAATATTAAGAAGACAGTAAGTTTCATAACAATTGACTCACGGCCATGCTTGACCGCAACATATAGGCACTCGTCACCACGCCTATACGTTGGACATGAGTTACACATAGCAAATAAGACTCTATACCTAATCCTTCAAGCTGAGGTTAGGCCAAACACATACCTCAGCTCCAAAAATGCAAGTCAAGCCTCAATCACAGTCTTCCATCTCGAGTCCAATTCTGAATCGGTAATATCTAGATATAAAGGATTTATTACCATCAATAAGTACTCAATAATCCAATTCCCAAGACTAATTATACATTTCCTACTATTCTTCCAAGAATACTAAAATTCGACCTAGGGCCCACACGTTCAGATTTTTTCGAAAATTCATGAAAGAATCAATTACCCGGAGCCTAAGGATCGAAGTTATGTGATTTATACAAGAATTCATGGCCTAACATGGAAAGTCACAAAATCCTCAAGAACCCTAAAATTACTACCTAATTCTATGATTTTTAGATGATTTAGTAGTGAATTTAACAAGGAATTAATGTTAAAACTAGAAGTTTATGGGGTTTAACTTACCTCTTACAGTGAGTGGTCGTGAGAGGTGCTACCCAAGCTTGGTTGCTCTCTAATGGAAGTTGATGGTGGATAAAATGAAGAAAACCCGAAATTTTGGACATTTAAGAGGGGCTTCCAACAGGGGATTCCGCACCTGCGACCTTAGGACCGCAGGTGCGTTCTCGCGCCTGCGAGAAATTGATCGCCCCTGCGGAAAAGGGCCTGGGACCCTGGGCTCGCTCCTACGGAGTTGGGAGCCGCACCAGCGGTCCCGCTCCTGCGGAGTTTGGATCGCTCCTACGGAAGAGGCCGCACCTGCGAAGGCCTGGACCGCGGTTGCGGTCCAGCACCTGCGGCTGGGCAACCGCACATGCGGTTACACCAGCAGTGAATTTTGCTGGTTTTTGGCCTCGTGCGGGGTCCGGGAGGCACCTGGGCCCACCCGAGCCCCCGTCCAAATATACCAACATGTCCCAAATCATTACACGGACTTGCTCGAGCCCACGGAACACTCAACACAGCGCTAAAACTCAAAATCACCCTCCAAAACCCCTGAATTCAAAACTTAAGAACTTTGAAATTCTAGAATTCTATAACGATGCGCTGTACCGACTTCAAATTTTGCAGACTAGTCATAAATAACGTAGCGGAACTATTCCCGGCCTCAAAATTGCATTCGGACCTCGGTAGCATAAAATCACATTCCTAACCAAATTTCAAGTTTTATGAACATCCTCAAAACTTTACTAACTCTAAATCTCTCATTTTGATCCGAAACCCGTCAAATCAAGTCCGTTTTACACCAAATTTCACAGATAGGACAAATAACATATAATAAACCTGTTCCGAGCTCCGGAACCGTAATACTGCCGGTAGTCAATACACATCCTCATTGAGCCATTTTTCTTCTTAACGAACAATACCGGAGCACCCCAAGGTGAAACACTAGGCCTGATGAAGCCTTTATCCAACAAATCCTGTAATTGCTCCTTTAATTCCTTCAACTCTGGCGGAGCCATACGTTACGGGGGAATAGAAATGGGCTGAGTGCCCTCAGCTACCTCAATACAAAAATCGATATCCCTATCGGGTGGCATACCCGGCAGGTAAGCAGGGAATACTTCTGGAAATTCACGAACCACGGGCACAAACTCCATAGAAGGAACCTCAGTACTAGAATCACAAACATAGGCCAAATAGGCCAAACACCCCTTCTCGACCATGCGTCGAGCCTTCATATAAGAAATAACTCTACCAGAGGAATGACTAGGAGTCCCTCTCCCCTCTAACCGAGGTACTCCTGGCAAGGCTAGGGTCACTGTCTTGGCATGACATACCAGAATAGCATAATAGGAAGATAACCAATCCATGCCCAATATAATATCAAAGTCAACCATATCAAGAAGCAAGAGATCAACCTGAGTCTCCAGACCACCAATAACTACTACGCAAGCACGGTAGACTTGATCTACCACTATAGAATCACCCACCGGCGTAGACACATGTACAACAGTACTCAAGGATACAGGGGACATGCTCATATACGGGGAAAAATACGAAGACACATAGGAAAATGCAGAACCTGGATAAAATAACACCGAAGCCTCTCAGCTGCAAACTAAAACTGTACCTGTAATAACTGCATTAGAAGCCTCAGCATCTGGACGAGCAGGAAAAGCATAACACCGGGGCTGAGCCCCTCCAACCTGTACATCTCTGGGTTTACTTGCTACGGGCTGACCTCTACCCCTCATGGCCTGCCCTCCACCTATATGAGTCTGACCTCCACCTCTGGCACCACGACCACCACCCCTAGATGGTTGAGGGGGTGTGGCTGAACCTGATGCGGGAACCATGGCACGGTAACCCTGATACTGATAACCACCAAAACCTCGGGGGCAAAACCTGGAAATATGCCCCATACCACCGCAAGTGAAGCAAGACCTCGGCTGCTGAGAATATTGACCCTAGAACTGTCCCTGACGACCAGAATGACCACTCTGATAGCTCCGAATCGGCGGTGCACTGATGGACGCTGAAGGTGCACTGCGGGATACCTAGAGTCCCGACTGATAAGGCCTAGGAGGATGACCTCTTCCAAAAGGATCTCTACCTCCAGATGAGGCACCACTGAAACGCCTAAAATGACGAGGTCTCTTGTCAGACCCCTGTCCACCACCCTAGGATAATACCATCTCAATGCGCCTAGCCACATCGGCTGCATCCTGAAAGGAGATATCAGTACCCGTCTCTCTGTCCATCTGCGACTTGATGGGCTGAGCTAGACCCTCAATAAACCTCCGAACCATCTTCCGATCAGTGGGGAGTATCATAATGGCATGCCTCGCCAGCGTAATGAACCTGATCACGTACTGAGTGACAGACATGGAGCCCAGCTGTAGACGATCAAACTGCCTCCGAAGATCCTCTCTCTAAGTAACTGGAAGGAACATCCCCAAGAACAACTCGGAGAACTGACCCCAAGTCAGAGGTGCAAACCCAGCTGGTCTGGTCAAGCAGTAATCTATCCACCAAGTCTTGGCAGTGCCAGCAAGACGAAATGTAGCAAAATCAACTCCATTGGACTCCATAATGCCCATGTTCCGAAGGACTTCATAACAGCTGTCTAAATAATCCTGTGGATCCTCTGATGGTGCACCAGTAAATGTAGTAGTGAATAACTTGGTGAACCGATCCAACCTCCACAGAGCGTCTTCTGACATGGCTGCTCCCTCAACTGCTGGTGCCACAAAACCCGACTGAACTACTCCGGCCGTCTGAAGTGCCGGATTCTGGAACTGAGTGGCAAACTGCTCTGGCGTATGAATAGTAGGAGTCAGGGTCCCTCCCCCAGCCTGAGATCTAGATGGTGCAGTAGGAAGGAGACCGGCCTGGGCCACACTCTCCATGAGTCCCACTAAGCGGACTAGAGCATCATGAAGCACTGGGGTGGCAATGAACCCCTCTAGGACCTGAGTCGGTCCAACTAGGACTGTCGGAGTAGGAACCTCACCGGCAAAGTCTACATGTGGGTCCTCTACTGGAGCTTCTACTCTAGCTCTGCCTCGGCCTCTAGCACGGCCTCGGCCTCGGCCCCTCGTAGGAGCTGCAATATGAGGAGCAGGCTGCTGGTCGGTCGATGAGGAAGCGTGCGTTCTCGCCATCTGCGAGAGAGTAAAATAGAGACTCAATTAGTATTCAGAATTCAACTAGCACGACAGAGAATGAAAGATGTAAAGTTATTCCTAACTTTGCATCCTCTAGGGGATAAGTAGAGACGTCTCCGTACAAATCCCTCAGACTCTACCAAGTTTGCCCGTGAGTTGTGAGACCTAAGCAACCTAGGGCTCTGATACCAACTTGTCACGGCCGAAATCCCACCATCAGGCCATGACTGCGTCTAACATTTAACCCGCTAGACAAGCCAACGTTTGAACTAAATAAAACTCATTAACAACTAAAGCGAACAAGATAACTAAGGCATCGATGGCCCACAATATGAAGGTTAACAAATTACCAAAAACAAATAATATAGCAACTACCAAATAAATCCCATATACAAATCCCAGAACTGGTGTCGCATACTCACGAACTATCTAAGAGATTACTAAAACAAAGGTATGAAAATAAGTACATAGGATTGTCTTTGAAATATAAAGTAAGATAGAGCTGAAAGTGAAGAGTATAAGGGGACGCCAAGTCCCACGAACGTCTGCGGGTCTACCTCGATGTCTCCTGTATGAGCTGATGAGATGCTCCGACTGTCAGTGATCACCGGGTCCGATTGCGTAGTCTGCACAACATAAAGAAGTGTAGGTGTAGCATCAGTACAACCGACCCCATGTACTGAGTAAGTGCGGATCATAACATCGGCAAAGTAGTGACGAGGCTAGGACCGACAACAATATATGTACCTGTGCAACTCTATATAATAACAGGAAAAATGCCGACGAAAATAAGCAAGTAAGACAAATACGGGGAGAACATGCTGGGGGTAAAAGGGGCAACAAAATGCTAGCACAGTAGAACATGGTAATAACTGAAATGTAAAGATAGAGGCAGGAATTTAACTTCTCAAACAGATAATGAACAGCATAAGGCACGACATGTCCCCTCGTGCATGACCTCACGATCACTCAGCACAGAATGTCCCCTCGTGCGTATATAATAACACTCAGCACAGAATGTCCCCTCGTGCATAACCTCACGATCACTCGACACGAAATGTCCGCTTGTGCGTATATAATAATCAGTGATCAACACGGCATGTCCCCTCGTGTGATAAGTAACAAACAATCGGCAAGACATGTCCCCTCGTGCATGACCTCACGATCACTCAGCACAGAATGTCCCCTCGTGCATAACCTCACGATCACTCGACACGAAATGTCCGCTTGTGCGTATATAATAATCAGTGATCAACACGGCATGTCCCCTCGTGTGATAAGTAACAAACAATCGGCAAGACATGTCCCCTCGTGCGACAAATAATAAAACGAAGCAACTATATAATGTGAAAGTCAACATTAAGAAGTCTCAGGTGCATGGAAATGCTTAATAGAATTCTATTGTCTCGGCAAGGAGAAATCATCAATTACAAACTCAACAAATGCCCGACAAGGGTCTCAGCTATAACCAACCTCGCATCAGAAATACAATTTCACAGTGTAAGCCTCAACTGAACAAATAACTCAATAACTCCCCACGTCATGAAACAACATCAAGGTATCACTACTAATTCACCAATTACTCATAGTGCGGGGAATATTAAGAACACAGTAAGTTTCATCACAATTGACTCACGGGCATGCTTGACCGCAACATATAGGCACTCGTCACCACGCCTATACGTTGGACATGAGTTACACATAGCAAATAAGACTCTATACCTAATCCCTCAAGCTGAGGTTAGGCCAAACACTTACCTCGGCTCCAAAAATGCAAGTCAAGCCTCAATCACAGCCTTCCCTCTCGAATCCAACTCTGAATCGGTAATATCTAGACATAGAGGATTTATTAACATCAATAAGTACTCAATAAACCAATTCCCAAGCCTAATTATACATTTCCTACTATTCTTCCAAGAATACTAAAATTCGACCCCGGGCCCACACATTCATATTTTTTCAAAAATTCATGAAGGAATCAATTACCGGAGCCTAAGGATCGAAGTTATGTGATTTATACAAGAATTCATGGCCTAACATGGAAAGTCACAAAATCCTCAAGAACCCTAAAATTACTACCTAATTCTATGAGTTTTAGATGATTTAGTAGTGAATTTAACTAGGAATTAACGTTAAAACTAGAAGTTTATGGGGTTTAACTTACCTCTTACAGTGGGTGGTCGTGGGAAGTGCTGCCCAAGCTTGGTTGCTCTATAATGGAAGTTGATAGTGGATAAAATGAAAAAAACCCGAAATTTTGGACATTTAAGAGGGGCTGCTAATAGGGGTTTCCGCACCTGCGACCTTAGGACCGCAGGTGCGTTCTCGCGCCTGCGAGAAATTGATCGCCCCTGCGGAAAAAGGCCTGGGACCCTGGGCTCGCTCCTACGGAGTTGGGAGCCGCACCAGCGGTCCCGCTCCTGCGGAGTTTGGATCGCTCCTGCGGAAGAGGCCGGACCTGCGAAGGCCTGGACCGCGGTTGCGGTCCAGCACCTGCGGCTGGGCAACCGCACCTGCGGTCACACCAGTTGCTGTGCACCAACAGTGAATTTTGCTGGTTTTTGGCCTCGTGCGGGGTCCGGGAGGTACCTGGGCCCACCCGAGCCCCCGTCCAAATATACCAACAAGTGCCAAATCATTAAACGGACTTTCTCAAGCCCACGGGACACTTAACACAACGCTAAAACTCAAAATCACCCTCCAAAACCCCTGAATTCAAAACATAAGAACTTTGAAATTCTAGAATTCTATAATGATGCGCCGAACTGATCCATATAACTCGGAACAACTTCAAATTTTGCAGACAAGTCATAAATAACGCAGCGGAACTATTCCCGGCCTCGGAATTGCATTCGGACCTCGGTAGCATGAAATCACATTCCTAACCAAATTTCAAGTTTTATGAACATCCTCAAAACTTTACTAACTCTAAATCTCTCATTTTGATCCGAAACTTGTCAAATCAAGCCCGTTTTACACCAAATTTCACAGATAGGACAAATAACATATAATAAACCTGTTCCGGGGTCCAGAACCGTAATACAGGCCCGGTAACACGGCTTTCACATAATTACTCATTTTCAAAATCTTTTATTATTTCCAGAAATCAATTTTCTTTAAAAATTCATTTCTCGGGCTTTGGACCTCGAAATTCGATTCCGGGCATACGCCCAAGTCCCATATTTTCCTACAGACCCTCCGAGACCGTCACATCACGGGTCCGGGTCCGTTTACGAAAAACGTTGACCAAAGTTAACTTTATTCAATTATTTAGTTCAAAAATCCCATTTTATAGAATTTTCACATGGAAGCTTCCCGGCTACCTGCTCGGGCAGCGCACGCATATCGAGGTGAGATTAACGGAGGATTTTGGGGCCTCGGAACACAGATTTAGCTGGAATTACTTAGGATGACCTTTTGGGTCATCACACAAACGGACATCAAAATCACTGAAATGCGCTTCAAGCCAAACTTAGGAAATTCCTTCAAAAATGCTGACTTCCACAATATACGCCGAAACGCTCTTGGGTTACCCAAAACCCGATCCAGATAAACTCCCAAGTCCGAAATCATTATACGAACCTGCTAGAACCTTCAGATCCTGATTATGAGGTCGTTTACTCCAAATCCCAGTCTTAGCCGATTCATCCAACTTAAGGCTTTTGAAATGAGAGTTTTCCTTTCAATTTAACTCCGAACTTCCTGAATTTTAAGTCTGACCATACGCACAAGTCATAATACCTGGAATGAAGCTATTCATGACTTGCAACTGGTGAACGACGCGCTAGAGCTCAAAATGACCGGTCGGCTCGTTACAGAAAGTATGTATGCATTTTGAAAAAATATTATAGGAAAAAAATTTGGTGTCAACAATAAACATCAATTTATTGAAAGCGTCAAACAAAAGATTTTTAATAATTTAAATAACGTTTTTGGAACATCGGAAATATTTTTTAAAACAAAATGCAAAAAAGGGAAATCATTTTTCTAAAAAAGCAAAAATTAACAATGTTGTTCAGCCTTACTAACCCGGGACCCGTCGGGCCCTCGATGGTCTAACGGTCCAGTTCTTCACGAATTTTCCTCTCTCCGCAACTTGGATAGTAGGAACTTCCTACTCCTCACCCTCGACAATTACACAACAGTCCATGTCATGATCTTCCAAGAACAAATTCCTTAATGCCGCCAACGCTTCTTTTCCCTATGATCCCCATATAATATCAGTATAATGGAAGGTCTGACTCAGGTGTGGCACGCGCTTCTCAAGTAGATAGTATGGACCATGCCACGATGGTGACCAATCTTGATATTCTTGCTAGGTGTATTGGTATCCCAATCCAAAAGTGGTGCCATGGCGCTTTGGCTGTATTTGTTTGGAGATGCCCTGAAGATTCTTACCAAGCCCCTTGTCGGGATCGTACCCTTTTCGTGCCACTATACTTTCTATCTTGCTACTCCACCACTTGTCCTTCTCGATTGCGTTAACATGCTCGATACGATGGTAGGTTCCCCCCCCCCCTAACTTTCTTCTATTTTCAACCACCGAAATAGTCTGACTAGTGTAAATGGGGTTGCTCCCATCTCCATTGATAATTACTTCTTGGTGATTCCATTCGAACTTCACAGCATGATGTTAAGTAGATGCTACAGCCCCAACGGCATGTATACATGGTCGTCCCAACAATAGATTGTAAGATGCGTATATGTCCAGTACATGAAACTCAACATCAAACCATGTAGGACCCATATGTAAACAAAGATTAGTTTCTCCGATGGTAGCCCGTTGAGACCCGTCGAATGCTTTCACATTCATTTTTCCTTCTCGTATCTCATGTAAGCCTTTGCCCAACTTCTTCAACGTCGTTAATGGGAAAATATTAAGGCTGTATCCTCCGTCGATCAAAACTCTATCAATAAACTTGTCTATATATTGCACTATGATGTGCAGTGCCCGGTTGTGTTTCAAACATTCAGGTGGCAGCTTGTCCTCGTGGAAGGTGATTGTGTGGCTTTCTAGCACCTGTCCCACCATATTGGCCATTTCTCCAATGGTGATTTTGTTTGGTACATATGCTTCACTCAACACCTTCATTAGAGCATTCTTGTGTGCCTCAAAATTTTGCAGCAGCGACAGGATAGATATCTCAGCGGGAGTCTTGTTCAAATGATGAACGACAAAGTACTCCCTTGCTTGTACCTTCCTCCGGAGGTCATCTAGACCAATTTCAATAATGGGCAGTTTGCGGGAGGCCTGCTTAGTAGTTACTCCCAAATGTTCCGGCATATAAACCCTTCCCGTTCTGGTCATCCCTTCTGCAGCACTGGATTCTTCCATTTTTTCCTTCCTATTTTTTCTAGCTTCGGCCACATAATCCCAAGATACAACATTGGTATTGAAGAGTGTTGTGGTTGTCACCGTCACTCTGAAGGGTGTGGCTGCAGGTGGTGCTACTTCAACCTCAAATGGAACAGATGCGGTTACCTCAACCTTAACTGGCTGCTGTATCTGCACCACAATAGGATTCAGCGTGATTTTGGGTTTCTTAGGATCCTCACCATCTTTTATAAGTTCAATTTATCCCTTGGGATCCCATTGCACATCAGTCTCTATCGCATTGATACATTCGCCCCTATGATCTAGGAGGGGTTTGTTGCGGACGTTGGGTGTAGCTTTATTCGCCTGGATGACCTTATTATCAATCAAGGTCTGGATCTTATCTTTCAAATGTCCGGCATTTGTCAATAGTGTGACCTTTCATACCGGAGTGATATGCACAGGGTTTATTCGGATTAACCCATTGAGATGAAATCTCCATGGTCATGCGGGAATAGGGGTGACATAACCAACAACCTTTAACCTCTCGTACAACTAGTTGATGGGTTTAGCAATGGCGGTATACTGTCTGGGACGTTTGCAATCAAAATTAGGCTCAGGTTTTGGGTAATTTGGACGAGTTGGAGGTGACTGAAAGTAGGATGGTTGAGAATTATATGTATTTCCTATAGGCATGATATCTAAGTGTTGAAACTGTTTCTACACTTATTTCCTATAGGCACGATATCTAAGCAGGTAAAGGCGTTAACCAGTTGCCAAGCAAGTTCAATACAGAAGATCCTAGAGACATGATCTCTAATGCACACATGGATATTTTTAAAATGTGATTCTTGATGAATAATTGATAAACAACCTAGAAGCAGTATTTTTAGGATGCAAAGTGTGAAAATTCAGGATTACACATAATGAGATAAGTCCTATAGGCATGGTTTCTAAAGGGATGCATATAAAGAATTACCACAACAACCTACAGGCATGATTTCTACCCGAACCCAACAAAGATATATAAAATTCCCTCCCCAGCTTTCACTAATAACCCCATATCTGTTTTTTACTAAGATTATTACATTATTAGAAACCAACATGAATAAATTATTGTATACGATTGAAATCGGAGAGACCGATTTCAGATTTATCACGACATTTCATAACCTACCCGCAGAAGGTTTGAGGTACGACTCGTGGCCTGACCCCGAGTTTCCTTATGTTCGGCCTCGGGGTAATGCAGGTCAAGGAATGTCATAAGTAAGCAGAACGAGGGCAAAGGCGACCATGCAAAGAACAGTACGAGTCCGTACCATGACATTATATAGTTGTACCAACTGTCTATCTTTGTAATAAATGCTTATGTACAATGTTGGGACTTCCCCTCCTATATAAAGGGGAACCTTATCATTTTTTGCATACACATTATTCAATACAAGGAACAAGAAAATACTCTGCTCTCTAACTTAAACATCTTCTACTGTCTCTTTATCGAATTATCATTTGCATTTATTGTATTTCATTGGTTGTTCTTAATTTATTATTCATCATTGATCATAAATAGCCTCCTCCGAGGCCCATAGAATTGTTATAGCTTCATTGATCGCTCTCCACAGACTCCGAGCCTCAACCTCAAGGACCTACCTCGGCTAGCTCAGATTCCCCGACTTAAGGCAGTCTGGTTTGCCTATCTTCGATTTCATATCATTTTACCTTTTTTACCTACACTTAGCATCTACTGCTTAACAACTGGTATTATAATAAATCACATATTTTTAGAACAACGTAATCAAATATAATTGTAACTATCATTTTGAAGGTAAAAAGTTTGGCGCCCACCGTGGGGCTAAAAATAATAGTAATTTTTTTAGTGTTGGTTCACTGGAAAACGCAATTTATTCTTCACACTTTTTCTTTTCAGGTCAAAATGTCTAACTCAGTAAGTGCATACGTAGGCAACGCCTCTAAGGATTTGGGGGGAATGGTGAAACTATTTTAGGAGTCGGTGTCCCATTGCAAAACCCTGGTAGCACACCAGAGCTAACCCATGTGGACGTGACTCGCGTTACTGTAAGGCCCCGGAAAATTTTACTAAGTAATTTAGGATTTCAAGATGTCAGGTAGGCTAATTATAATTTTTTATGTGCTATAAAATATGATTCAAATGAATTGGATTTGGTAAATAAGTGTATAAGTCATATAATAAGTAATGTGGGGTCCAAGGAGAGGCCCAAGTCTAAGCCAAATGGGAAAATTTCACAACAGGCTAAAATTCCAAAGGTGTTTACACTAGTCCACACTTTGAGCGAGCATATACAAATATATATAAGGTATTATGTGATTAAAAACATATCAAATGAAAGTTCATCGAGTCTAGTTTCCAACTCTTCAAACCATTCGTCATTTGGACATTCCTACAAAAAGTTACAATCCAATTACCAAAGGCTGGAAAAATGCGATCATGTGTCAAATCTGCGATCGCAAAATCAATACGCGGTCCGTATAATTGATCTGCGACCGCAAATCTGGTCGCAAAATGGGCTAGTGTAGCCCAATTTTGGGCACCTATTTCGCGATGCATTTTGCGGCCCACGTTCTTGTTTTGCGGTCCATTATGCGACCGCAGACCCGATTTTGGAACCCAACCCCATTTTGATAAATAGGTTTATGGGCTTCATTTGGGGTCATTTTCTACTAATTTTAGAGAGGGTTGAGAGCATATAGATACATAAAGAGGGGACCTAGCTTCATAATCACCCAACGCTTGCTCAAGTCTTCAAGAATCAAGGAAGATAACCACCAGATTGTCCTCCATTCGTGTAAGTCCTACTCCCATGATTTCATACAAGAGGTTAAGGGTTCAAATATAATGTGGGGGTTAGAAATAGGCCATGCATGTGGGACTAACTTGTAGTATGTGATATTAAAGAACTAATTTGGGTAGTTCTTGTTAAAATTGGTTGAGGGAAGAAGGAATTGCCATTTTTTAAACCTTGTAGTCTACTTCACATGTTAGGTGTTTGATGAAATTCCTAAGAGAGTTACACCATGGGTAATCTTCCTAGTTATTAATCGATTTCCGCTATCTCCTTATAGATTGTTATTGCTAGAAGTGTTGGTGTATTGTATAAACTTAAGGAAAAGCTCTTTGAGGTATGTATGGATAACTATAATCTTTGTTGAATCATCTCCTTAGTGTCCGGGCATTTTGTATGTGTTCCTTGTTTGATTCTCTGAAGAATTGATGGTTTCAATGTGTTAAGTTGGGAAACTCATGTTTCCATAATATTCTAAGTTGCTACCATGTCACTATGCTACTTGAAAAATGTAAATTATGATTATCGTGCTCTTTTGTTTTTATTATGTGTACGAATCCTTATATGTTTGTTCTGGTTAATATGAAGGATGATTATATGAAACGGTTAAAGACCGAAATGTGACACAAATTGTTAGATATGTCCAAGTGCCAAGAACTGTATAATAAATGATGGAAAAGGAACGTGAACAAAATAATTAAATTGATAGGGTTATGTCCCAAAGTGAGATGGCTTAGCCGATCGGGCCGAGATCGGACTCCATGATGTACACATTGTGGTATTTGCATAAAAAATATGGTATTGGTTATGTCTCACTGTTTCATGTGAGATGGCTTAGCCGATCGAGTCGAGATCGGACTCCGTGTGAAAACGACACAGTGGTATTATTAATTAGGATACTGATGATGTCTCACTTGGGATGGCTTAGCCGGTCGGGCCGAGACCGAACTCCGTGTAAAAGACACGAAGGCATTGTAAAATGGTGGCACTTGGCTTTAAAAGACTATTAACCAAAAGGATGAAAAGATAAAATAAGAAACTATGAGACTTTTACTTATGTTCTCTATATTTCTGTGCCGTATTTTCTGATTTCCATGATTGTCTTCTACTTGCTTACTGTTTAATTCTACTTATAGTAGAGTTTTTTTTATACATACTAGTACTATTCGATGGTGCTAACGTCCCTTTTGCCGGGGGCGCTACATCTTTTAATGGATGTAGGGGGCTCTGAAGCTAGTAGCGCTGATCGCAGGTAGCGTTGCCTTCTCTTTCTCTCAACAGCAGTCTTGGTGAGCCCCATTTCTTTACCGGGTTATGTATAGAATATGTCACATTTCTTTTACTTATGTTGTTATGCTTTGAGGTATAGCCGGGGCCTTGTCACTGGCAGGGTCACTTTGTCTTTTCCATTTTTAGAGGCTTCGTAGATAGATTGTGGGTGGTGTCGGGTATTAAAAATTTGAACTAGAAATGTTGTTATTTGCCAGAATGTTTCCTTCGTATCTATTAATTGTAATATTCTGGATATTATGAAAATATTATAAAGTATGATTTATATAATTTATCTCTTAATTATTCATAAATTAGTTTGAGTATAATGAAACCTAACATGCTTGCTCAGTCGGGTTTACTCGGTTGAGCGTCGGTCGTGCTCCCTAGTTTTGGGTCGTGACAGTTATTCCCAACATGAAGATATCAACTCCCACACTGACAAGAGCGCGTGCCGAAAAAGTCAGCATGAAGCGCGGGGAACCCTCGCTCAAAAGGAAAAAGGAGTCAGCCTCCACGTGATTTTTGAAATGCTCCAGGCACAACAAACGGCAATTACTCAGCTACAGAACTACTAGAAGACTCCAAGCGTATTGGAGTCAGGAAAAGCCCCTCGATCTAGCGAATACCACAGAGGTCGGACAATTCCACTGTTATGAAAAAGCTCGAGGGCCTCGCGAAGAGGATAGAATCCAGGTTCACAGAGAGGGATCCGGGGCCCTGTAAGGAAAGATATCGACTTTACGTCGAGAATCGAAAAAACACCATAAGAAGCAACACACCCTAAATCACTAAGGATGGATCGTGGTCAGAATACTTAAGGCTAATGAACAAAGCTAGGTTCCGCAGGCGCGCAGAGCCATGCAGAATTATCCTTATCACCCGAATACAACTTTAGCATTAGCACTTAAAATATCATATCAGCCATGGGTGAAATCAAAGACACCAGGTGGCCAAAGCCCATATTATCAAACCCTTCGCAAAGGAACCGCAACCAAGTGTGCAAGTTTCACGGTACGCACAACCATATGACCGAAGATTGCAAGAAACTCCGAGAGGAAACAACCCGGATAGTAAGCAAAGGATACCTCCAAGAATTCATCGGCGGTCGAGCTGTAAAACACCTTTAGGGAAGAAATATAGCTCGAATGAGTGGAGCAGAAAAACCACAGCACGTCGTCCATATGATCATCAGAGGGACCAACGTTCCTCAAGGGCCCGTGGTCAAGCGGAAAAAAATATTCGCTGCAATAGGAGGGCAAATTCGGGGACGCATATCCGAAGGCACCCTTGCATTCAGTGAAGAGGATTTCGAGACTTTGTCTCAACCACATAACGACGCGCTAGTAATTTATTTTCTCTTGAATAACATTCAAATTAAACGTGTACTCGTGGATCAAGGTAGTTCGGCCAACGTGATGAGGTAGGAGGTGGTGGAGCAGATGGAACTGCTAGACCAAATGGTACCTACTACACGGGTCCTCAACGGGTTCAATATGGTCGGCGAAGCAACGAAAGGGGTGATCATCCTCGCGGTCAACACGTCTGGTACGGTTCAGAACACCAAATTCCATGTCACTGAACGTGTCATGAGGTACAATGCATTGCTTGGGAGGCCATGGTGAAACGCTCAAATTAAACTTTAAAATAGTGTAAAGCGGTCGAAGTCAAATATAATAACCCAACGAGTTTGGGGTCGAATCCCACAAGGAATAGGTGTGAAAATGTTACTTTCATAGTGTGATTCTTAACTCAAATCATAATTCCATTCCATTAGTAAATGGGGAGAATGGGGTTGGTTTTGTAGTAATCTAATAGAAGTAGTAGCAATGAGATTTACTTAAAAGTGTAGTTAATATGATTAAGTGGACCAAGGTTGTGTCCCCTTTTAATGACATGTAATGCAAACGGGTATTAATATGATATATTTCTAATGGGATGTTCTTGATATGCAATTGATTTCTAGATGGCTACCCAATATTTCCCAATAATAGAATAGTATTTCCTCTTTATAAAGTTCCCAAATACAAAAGAGTTGCAATGAAATCCAAATCACTTTATGCCAAATAAAACCATCTTATCCCTAAGTGATTCTATTAAACAAGGTTTAAAGCCTTGAGTCTTTGATATTTACTCTTACAAATTCTAACCCACTTTTCCAAGTTAAGAAAGAATTTATGGCATAAGTTAGTGTTTGCAACAACTAACAAGAAATGTACAATGAAGAGTAAATAAATATCAACAACCCATTATGCATATATTCAATGTTAAATACCCAAATACATAGCACCCATTTAGGGTCCACAACCTTAGTATTAAGGCTAGCTACTCATAATAAATAACAAAAGCTAAGAGTATTAGGTGTCATGAATGCTTACAAACCAAGAATGAAGTTATAATGCTTCCAAAAAGAAGAGAATATTCTAATAGGGGAATGTTCTTCAAAGACTGGACAAGAATCCCCCACAAAACCAAGTAAATCCTTTTATAGTGGGCCAAAGGTCGGGTGGGACACAGGCAAAAATGCCCCTGCAGACAGGTTATGCGATCGCATTCCTGTCGCATAACAGGAATGCGGTTCGCATCCTTCTTGTTCTCATCGCATATCTAAACCCTAGTTTCCTGGCCGTCACCGCATTGTTGATTTGCGGTTTGCATTGTTGATGTGCGACAGCATATTGACATCTCATTCTTGGTGCAGCTTTAGGCACTGGAGATTCTGCAGTTAAGTATGCGGCTCGCATGTGAGTTATGTGATCGCATACTCGACCGCATTTTAGCTCTTGAGATTGGCCTATCTTTTCTGTTGCGGTCTGCGATCCCTGGGTGCATTATGCGTTTCCCATTTAAGTTATGCGATGCTCTCTTGTCAGATATGCGATCGCATAGTGTTGTTTCCCTCACTTTTTAGCTCCATTGCTCTCTCTTCATGGTCTTGAGTATTTACATCTCATCCACTGCAAAACGTCAGAATTCTATAAGTATAGAGGGTAAATGCTCTTGAAACAAACTATAATTTAAGCAATTTTGTATTAAATGTGCCGAAATTCTCAAGCACATCAACACCCCCAACTTAAACTCTTGCTTGTCCACAAGCAACTAAAATGACTCTATCCTAACCTAGACTTAAATTACAAGACCGAAAGAAACTATGACCAAGGACAGTGTTAAGTGTCAGTACTACAAGCATGCATTTCATCCATTTACCCGTCATGAACAGTTACTACTATTTATATGGAGACTACTCAACTTGTGAACTTTGAGCCTCGAACAATTTGACTAAATGTTACTCTCGGCTGAGTGCGCATGCACCCGACTTCAAGAACTCAACTACTGTTACACCTAACAGTTCATGTGCCCTTACCAAGAAGAAAGAAGGTCCCCACTTCCAATATTTACAAAGACAATACGGGGGACATATTTACCAAGACACTCACACTCACAAAAAAAACATTCAAGTGTTACAACACATCATACCATAGGCTTGCCCTTATTTTAATTCGTTACTACTTTAAGAACATTCAGTTGGAGATCCCCTACGGACTTTTCTGGCTTGTAATGTAGGCTTAGGGCAGGGTTG
>ML249799.1:36642-52566 GCA_005239495.1 Nicotiana undulata
CTTGTTCGAAACGGGAAAGGCTCGTAATGAGGTGTCCAACGAAAAGTCTAAAGGCTCAAATGGGCAACTAGTGATATTCATGCAAACATTTGGTATCTTGAAAGGTTCACTGGGTTTCTCAATAACACAAAGAATGCCTAAGGTCATTTCTCCAACTCAATGTACTTATTATTAGCACCGAAAAACCAACTGGGCAAGTTCTAGTTGACAAAAGTACACACGAGAATTATTGATACAAACAGCTAACACACATGGCACATGACTATTCGTTTCAACATCGTTTTAGCTCAAGAGTCAAGGCTCGACAACTCGAAACCTTCATTATTTGCATGTATAATTCTAAGTACACATATAGTCAACAGGAGAGCCTCAAGTACACAGAGTTGATTTTCTTTTTAACATATTATTTCTATAGGAAGGGTATGAATTATTTACAGACACACATGCTTGAGACTAGACACCTACACTAAACCGGTCAATACGTTTCGTCCAGGTGCCGTGGTTCTACTACTACACCCTTGGAAAAGAACCCTGTGAAGAAAAACCAAGGGGAATTCATTTCTAACAACTAAGGAGAACCCTACCTAATTTAACGACTAGTTTTTGATATATATATATAATATATATATATATATACACATTTTTTTTAAACTGCAAACAAGAGTTAACGGTGATGAAATACATTAGTACCACAAAAGGTATATGTACATCTGGTTTATTGACAACTTGGAGATATCTCATACCAAAGAAATGAAAATGAAAACATACATAACATAAAACAAAAAATACAAGTACAATATCCTCCAAGTTGTCACAAAAACATAAATACAGCACCACCCTTAACTAAGAAGCATGCATTGTCCCCAATGCATAAGAAATGTAAAGACAGAGTGAGGGGCTCCCTGGGGCGCACTAAGCGCTACGGGAGTCGGTGGTCTGCTGGATAGTAGAGGTGCAGCCCCCATCCTTTGACTGCAGAACTGTGACCGGGACAACTTTGTCCACCAAGGAGCGCTGAATGACAATTTGTAGCTGCTCCTCCACAGCCGCCTCTGTAACTGTGGTGGCAGTAACGCTCTTTCCCTTCTCCTGAGGGCCCTGCTCCTCATCATCGGACCAAGAAGACCCCTCTTCTGACCCCTCACCCTCAGAAGCTGAAGAGTGATCAGACTCCTCTCCAGAGGGTACATCAACTGGTGCAGGAGGAGGGGGAGGTGAAGGGATAAGCGGGGCAGCCTGGGCTGTCATAAGAGTGGAGAAATCAAGCCCTAGCCCAGGCCCGGAGGTGCCCTCTCCTTGCTCCTCTTCCTTGGGCAGAAGGGAAGAGAAATCAAACTCCAAATGTTGCAGTCGGTGGAGCTCTGTCTTCAGAGTGGACACATCGGTACGGACCTCTGGCAAGTATCTAACCTCACCTCTCTCCACCTTCTCGATGTGTGCCTCAAGTTCTTGGAGGCGACCCTCGAGAGCAGTCACTGAAGACTGAATAGGAGTAAGGGCCTGCCGGATCAAAGTTGGAAGCTCACTCACAAGCTTGTCGACCTTAGCATTGGTGTGCTGAGCTAGGCGACGAAGCTGAGAAAGAACAGGCAGTGGGATGGCCGAGGGGGTACTGGCACTGGCATCCGGCTGGGAGGAAGTAGTGGATGGCACTGTCGGAGAAAGCTAAGACTCTGAGGGTAGTGCGGAAGGCTGAAGCTCTAAGGGCTCGTTCCTTGTAGGAATATGCATAGGGATGACTGGAGGTGCAGGTGCTGCTCTGAGCCTCGCATCACTGATGCGAGTGATATTGATATCCTTGTCGGCCTTTGCTGTCTTGTCACAAGAGGGTAGAAGAGGGACCTCAGCATCTCGGCATAATGCAGTGATGAGGCAAGGGAAAGGAAATGAATTCTTCTTCTGCCAAGCTCGGACCCCAATCTGTTGAAAAATAATGTCGGCCACATCCACAGTGATCCCTGATATAATGCAAGCAACGAGAATGGCTTTCTCGATGCTTATATCTGTTTCGTTCCTCGAGGGAATCAGGCGGGAGACAAAAAAATATAGCCAGAATCTCCCTTCCCTCGTGAGATCTTCTTTGTAAATCATGTGGTTAGGAGATATC
Source organism: Nicotiana undulata (assembly GCA_005239495.1). NCBI lineage: Eukaryota > Viridiplantae > Streptophyta > Magnoliopsida > Solanales > Solanaceae > Nicotiana > Nicotiana undulata. The sequence goes on from ML249799.1 coordinate 38,750, forward strand.
CAAGTCAGAGTCCCTCTAGCAATCACATATGCAACCCAAGCACGCTCTCCATCCTGGTTGGCCAGCTTGGCTTCATATTCTGCTGTACTCGGGCTCGGCGTTGAGAAATAATGAGCATGAATAGCTTCCCGGTGGTAGGCTACTTCCACCCCCCTGACTAGCACTTGCTCACTAAAGATCTTGTTCCTCTTGTGATGGGCATTTCTAGAAGCAGCGTAAGAGGCATAAAATTCCCGCACCATCGTTTCATTGTATTCTTCAAGGGGTTCGGTTAAACATTCCCATTTTCTAGTTTTTATGTTGTCTAGAATATGGGGGTACCGCTCTTGCAGGCCCTTGAGACTGAGCCTTTTCTCAGGAAGGATCTTTTTTGTGCTCAGACCCTTCCGGTACAGCTGTCTAGACAGGGGCAACGGAAAGCGCAGCTGATAGTCATCCCCCTGTTTCCTCCGTACCTCGGCTACCAAATTTACCTCTGGTTCAGTGGCCCCCTCATCAGACTGGGAGGAACTGTCAACTATGTTCTGTGGAGGTGCGTGTCTTGCACGCTTGGATGGTTGTGCCTGCTTGCTTGTGGAGGTTCTCTTAGCAGCGGGGGACACATTCTTGCGACCCATTGCTGCAACGAGAAAATACTTGTGAGTGGACGGACGGACAAAATACACATCAAGGACGAAAACATGCACCAAAGTACAGAAAATTTCACTTATGCGACGTGGCATGCGATCGCATTACCACAATGTGAATCGCAAACCTGTCGCATGAGAGCACACAGGTCAACGAAAAGACTAATTCGATGGCATATGAGATCGCATAACCACCATGTGGTGCGCGTATGCATCACAGAAGTGCATGGACAAAAATGGACTCATTAATGCGATCGCATAATCCACCGTAAAAGTGAACATGCAATCGCAGACAGGTCGCACAATGGGATTTGGGTTGGGGGAGTGCACTGTGCGTGTATGCGACACAGATGCGATCCGCATTTCGAATATGCGACCGCAAATGCGCCGCATAAGTCTTCTTCTCGAATGAGTCTAGGGCTAGATTTGCAATACAAATGAGGTCCGCATTTGAGAAATGTGAACCCTAGATTGTTCAAGCGCAGATGTTAAGCCCTAACAATGGCGGATTCGTTTCAGAGCAACTACCCAGTCTACCCTTCCCCCTCCCCTATAAGCCTTCACTAAAGAGACAAGGCGAAAAGCAGGAAAACCACAACATATCATAGAAACGCATACAACAGGTCCATAGCATTTATGAAATTCAAACAAACCTTAGATAACATAAAACAAAAATCGGAGAAAAGAAGGAGAGACCCATACCAGATGAACAGTTGAGCCTTGAAGAGGAAGAATGCAATGGATTGTTGATGCCGTTACAACTAGGAAATTTTGTCTTTGTTTTTCGTTTTCTCCCTTCTTTTTTTTTGTGTGTTTTGTTTTTGTTTATGTGGGGCAACGTGTGAGAGAGATGAGGGACATACCTGGGAGCGAAATGCGGTGAGAGAGGGATTGCATAATGAAGTGTGATGTCTCATCTTCAGCATGCGGTGGTTCGAGTATAAGTACTCTGAGAGTGAAAATGCGGTGCACTATGCGATAACATACGTGTGATGGGGTTTGCATAGTGCACCTTGGCATCACATAATGGCCATCAAATTCCCTAAAATTTCTGTTGATGTCTGCGACGCAAATGCGAATCGCATGCATGTAATACGGTCGCATCTGTGCCGCATACTGGCCAATTTTCTCGCTACTTGGCTTTTATATGCAATTGCCGACCCTGTCTTTGCGATTGCCTGATCATTCTGCACTCACACTCGTTAAATTTCTCCACGAGCCACATTTATGGGAAAACAAAAATAGAGAGATAAATAGAAAATGTTACCAAACATGGGTTGCCTCCCATGAAGCGCTTGATATAACGTCGCGGCATGACGAAGTTGGTATTCCTTTGGGGTCATTCATCGGTGGGACAAGGACCATCCTTCAGAGCTAATTTTTCTACCACATGCCTCTCACCATCGGTGCCCAAGTAATGTTTGATGTGTTGGCCATTCACCTTGAACATACAAAGTCCGTCCTCAGGTTCTAGTTCCACAGAACCAAAAGGAAAGACATTCACCACTTTGAACGGGCCGGACCATCTGGATTTGAATTTTCCCGGAAAGAGTTTGAGTCGAGAATTGAATAGTAACACCAAGTCACCAGTGTGGAACTCCCGTTTCAGGATTTTCTTGTCATGGACAACCTTCATCCTCTCTTTATACATAGCTGCGCTCTCATAAGCATGGAAGCGGAATTCCTCCATTTCGTGGAGTTGATTTAGCCTCAAATTCGCAGCTTCATCCCAATTCAGGTTCAACTTCTTGAGTGCCCACATGTCTTTATGTTCAAGCTCCACGGGTAGATGACATGCTTTTCTGAACACTAGCCTGTATGGAGAGGTACCTATAGGAGTTTTGTATGTTGTCCGGTAGGCCCATAGTGCATCATCCAGCTTCCTTGACCAGTCGGTCCGGTTTGCATTAACAGTTTTAACTAGGATGTTCTTTATCTCCCTGTTGGAGACTTCGACTTGGCCACTCGAATGAGGATGATAAGGCGTCGCCACATTGTGCTTTACACCATACTTTTCCAATAGGCCATTGAAATCCTTGTTACAAAAATGGGAACCACCGTCACTGAGAATCGCGCTAGGGGTGACGAACTGTGTGAAAATGTTTCTTTTCAGGAATGCGGTCACGCTCCTAGCTTGATTGTTTGGCAAGGCAACGACTTCAACCCATTTGGACACATAGTCCATAGCTACGAGAATGTATTTCATCCCACAAGAGCTTACAAACGGTCCCATAAAGTCGATGCCCCATAAATCAAAAATCTCAACCTTTAGTACAAAGTTCATCGGCATCTCATGTCTCTTGGAGATTGAACCTTGGCGTTGGCATTGGTCACAAGCTTTGACCATTTTATTTGCATCATGATAGAGAGTTGGCCAATAATATCCACATTCAAGTACTTTCGCCGCCGTCCGGTTCCCTCCATGGTGACCCCCCACCGGTGAGTCATGACATGCCTTTAGAATTGTCATCACTTCTTCTTCCGGAAAACATCTTCTAATAATGTTGTCCGCACAGATGCGGAACAAGAATGGTTCTTCCCAATAGTATTGACAGCATTCCCTCAAAAATTTCTTCTTTTGATATGATTCCAATCCATCCGGAATAAGCTCACTCACCAAATAATTTGCAATGTCAGCATACCAAGGAGCCGAAGAAGAGGATAATGCCAGAATATGCTCATCAGGGAAAGCATCATCAATATCTAAGTCATCTCTTGAGCGCCCGTTTTCTTCAATTCGAGAGAGATGGTCCGCAACATGATTTTTAGTGCCCCTCCGGTCTTTGACCTCAAAGTAAAATTCTTGCAATACAAGGACCCACCGGATCAACCTTGGCTTGGCATCTTTCTTCGCCATAAGATAGCGAAGAGCAGCATGATCTGTGAAGACTACCACCTTGGATCCCAAAAGATAAGCCCGGAATTTCTCAAAAGCATAGACAATAGCAAGAAGCTCTTGCTCTGTCACTGTGTAGTTCATTTGGGCCCCGTTAAGAAATTTGCTTGCATAGTAGATGGGATGGAGAATTTTGTTATGCCTTTGACCCAATAACGCTCCAATAGATACACCACTGGCGTCACACATAAGCTCGAATGGAAGAGACCAATCCGGTGTGACAATAATGGGGGCCGTGGTGAGCCTTTCTTTAAGCTCCTCAAATGCTTTGAGGCATCCTTTATCGAATAAGAACTTGACATATTTTTCAAGGAGTTTTCACATAGGGCTTGCAATTTTTGAAAAGTCCTTGATAAAGCGCCGATAGAATCTGGCATGACCAAGAAAGCTTCGGATGCCTTTCACTGAAGTTGGAAGAGGGAGCTTAGAGATGATCTCGATCTTTGCCCGATCGACCTCAATGCCCTTCTTTGAAATTTTGTGCCCCAAAACAATCCCCTCATTAACCATGAAGTGACATTTTTCCCAATTGAGCACAAGATTGGTTTCTTCACATCGTTTTAGCACTTGTCGGAGGTTATCAAGGCAATGCTCATATGAGTCACCCACCACCGAGAAATCATCCATGAAGACTTCCAAGAAATCCTCCACCATATCGGAGAATATGGACATCATACATCGTTGAAATGTGGTCGGGGCATTTCACAACCGAAAAGGCATCCGACTAAAAGCAAAGGTGCCGTACGGGCAAGTGAAAGTTTTTTTCTCTTGATATTCCAAGGCAATGTTGATTTGGTTGTAGCCGAAATATCCATCAAGGAAGCAATAGAAAGATCTTCCCGCTAGCCGATCAAGCATTTGATCAATTGCATAGGGAAATGATCCTTGCAAGTATCATTTTTAAGCTTCCGGTAGTCCATGCACACTCTCCATCCGGTGGCTGTCCGCGTAGGAATAAGTTCATTGCTTTCGTTGTGAATCACCGTCATGCCTCCTTTCTTGGGCACACATTGTAACGGACTTACCCACGGACTATCTGCAATGGGGTAGACAACAGCTTGGTTTCCTCCCTTCTTCAAGTTGAATTTTATGTTCATATATGCCGGTGGGAATTCCCTGGATGTCCGCTATTGTCCATACAATCGCTTGTCGGTGCTCCCGCAAGACATTTAGCAATGCATCAACCTGCACATCATTCAACAAAGAAGACACGATTACGGGTAAAGTATTATTAGAGCCGAGAAATTTGTACCTCAAGTGCGATGGAAGTGGTGTGAGATCAAGGTGTGGTGGCTCCATGATTGAAGGTTTTGCAAGTGGCGTCATTCGATTCTCTAGGTCGAGGGAAAGCTTCTTTGGTGCATATGTATAGGACCCACGCCCTTCCAATGCGTTGACCATCTCCGCATAACCCTCAATGTTCTCATCATCAAAAGTTACCAAAATTGCCGCCAATGCCTCTCCGGGCCCTCTTCTTCCATTTTCATCTCAACGGCATCCTCCACCTCATCAACCGCATCAATTACCGAATTTCCTTCATAAGCACTTGGCAACTTCAAACCTTTGCTTGCTTGGAAAGTGAATTCATCATCATTCACCCGGAATTTGATTTCATGTCGTTCCGAGTCCATCAATGCTCTTTCCGTCGCAAGGAATGGTCTCTCTAGAATGATAGGAATCTCTTTATCGACCGCACAATCCAAGATGACAAAGTTGGACGGAAGAAGGAACTTCCCCACCTTCACTAAAACATCATCAACAATGCCCAAGGGTTTCTTTATAGTTCGATCGGCCATTTGCAAACGCATGCTAGTTGGTCTTGGCAATCACAATCCCGCTTGCTTGTAAATAGCAAGCCGCATCAAATTTACACAGGCACCGTTGTCACAAAGTGCTCTAGCAAAATCCCTCAACCCAATCGTGCACAGAATAGTAAAAGCTCCCGGGTCTCCCTTTTTCTCCACGGTTGATGTAGTAATTATTGAACTAACCCGATGAGTCAAATTCACCACCTCATTCTTTGATGTTCTCTTCTTTGTCATTAACTCTTTCATGTACTTGGAAAACCTCGGCATTTCTTGGAAAGCTTCCAAGAATGGAATATTCACCGACAATTGCTTCAAGATGTCGTAGAATTTTTTGAACTTCCCATCATCCGCTCTTCGTGCAAACCGTTGAAGAAATGGAGGATTAGGTCTAGGAATTGGGGGAGGATCCTTTGGGGTCTCCTTCGCCTTCTCCACGGCCTTTCCTTTTCTTTATATTTGAATCTTATCCTCTAGGAGGGTTTCTCCAACCTCCACTACTACCGGCGACTCACTCCGTGCTTCCTCTCCTTTATCATTTTTCTCAACATCAATCACTTTCTCACTCTCGTCTTGTAGCACCTTACAACTTCTCGTTGTTATGGACATGCAATGAGATGTCGACCCACTTGGGCCGCTTTTCGGGTTTACCACCGTGTCACTTGGAAGTGTGCCTTTTTGCTTGGGAGTTTTCTCTCTTGATAGATCTCTCATTTGCAATTCAAGTTTTTGAATTGAAGCGGTGTGTGACCCCACCACCTCGGACCTATTCCTCATTGTTGCATCGTTTTTCTCTTGGTTTTGCAAAATTCGCTCCAGCATCCCTTCCATTTTAGATTCACTTGGTGATTGTGAAGAGTTGGAATATTGCACTCTTGGTGGTACATAAGGATTGGAGCTTTTATTGGAATAGTTATTGTTGTTGTTCCACGATCTTTGTCTGCCTTGTTCATTTCGCCAATTTTGTTGGCCTTGCCCTTGCGGGTTTGGCCTCCAATTGTTTTGTTGGCGATAACCACCTTGGGAGTTTTGAACATAGTTTGCTTCTTCCCATTCTTGATTACCCATTGATTGCATGTCCTCCACCATATGCACTTTCTTGGTTTGATTTTCCTTGAGCATCTTTGTCAATACATCAACATTAGTGGTGAGACCGGCAATTACTTGGTCTCTCTGTTGATTCTCTTTGATCATGTTTGCCAGAGAAGGAGTTCCATAAGAAATTCCCCCAGTTGTATCTTCTGAATGCCAAGCTTGATTTTGCTTATCCATCTTGTCTAAAATTTGCGTAATTCTAGCGAATGACTTATCCATGAAAGACCCATCCGCGGCATTCTTTGCAGTTGACTGGGAGAGTGGGTCCAATCCCATGTAAAAAATTTCCATCAAAATGTGGTCCAGGAACCCATGGTTCGGTGATCTCACAAGGTACAACTTGAATCGGTCCCATGCTTCATGTAAGTGTTCCCCCGGCATTTGCTTGAAGAAGAATATTTTGTCTCTGAGCTCAGATTTCTTGCTATCTGGGAACCACTTTGACAAAAAGGCTCGGACTAGCTCCGGCCATCTAGTGATGGTGTGAGGAGGTAAGTTGTGAAGCCATTTCCTTGCCTCTCCCGCTAATGAGTACTTGAACACCCCCAACCTCAAGGCGTCATCCGATACATTGGTCTGTTTGTGCATGGAGCACACACCCAAGAAATTCCTTAGGTGTTGCGTGGGGTCATCATCAGTTGAATTGTGAAACAATCCTTCTGCCTTGAGCATGAGTATCATTCCATGGTCCACTTTAAATGTCGATGCACCAACTACCGGTGGAAGTATGGTATTGGAGTCGTCGATGTATTCCTCAATATCAGCGAAAGGATTTTCCTCTTCATCATAACTATCGTCCATTGTGACCTGGGACACCAATACAAAACAAGCAACTTGTGATAGAATAGAAAAAGATATAAAGTGAAGTACACACTAACTAGTAATTTCAAAACCGTATTCCCCGGCAACGGCGCAAAAAACTGATACGCTCAAATTACACTTTAAAATAGTGTAAATCAGTCGAAGTCAAATATAATAACCCAACGAGGTTGGGGTCGAATCCCACAGGGAATAGGTGTGAAAATGTTACTTTGATAGTGTGATTCTTAACTCAAATCATAATTCCATTCCATTAGTAAATGGGGAGATGGGGGTTGGTTGTGTAGTAAACTAATAGAAGTAGTAGCAATGAGATTTACTTAAAAGTGTAGTTAATATGATTAGGTGAACCAAGGTTGTGTCCCCTTTTAATGACGTGTAATGCAAATGGGTATTAATATGATATATTTCTAATGGGAAGTTCTTGATATCGAATTGATTTCTAGATGGCTACCCAATATTTTCCAATAATAGAGTAGTATTTCCTCTTTATAATTTTCCCAAATATAAAAGAGTTGAAATGAAATCCAAATCACTTTATGCCAAATAAAACCATCTTATATCCCTAAGTGATTCTATTAAACAAGGTTTAAAGCCTTGAGCATTTGATATTTACTCTTACCAATTCTAACCCACTTTTCCAAGCTAAGAAAGAATTTATGGCATAAGTTAGTGTTTGCAACCACTAACAAGAAATGTACAATGAAGAGTAAATAAATATCAACAACCCATTATGCATATATTCAATGTTAAATACCCAAATACATAACACCCATTTAGGGTCCACAACCTTAGTATTTAAGGCTAGCTACTCATAATAAATAACAATAAGCTAAGAGTATTAAGTGTCATGAATTCTTACAAACCAAGAATGAAGTTATAATCCTTCCAAAAAGAAGAGAATATTCTAATAGGGGAATGTTATTCAAAGACTGGACAAGAATCCCCCACAAAACCCAAGTAAATCCTTTTATAGTGGGCCAAAGGTCGGGTGGGACACAGACAAAAATGCCCATGCAGACAGGTTATGCGATCGCATTCCTGTCGCATAACAGGAATGTGGTTCGCATCCTTCTTGTTCACATCGCATATCTAAACCCTAGTTTCCTGGTCGTCATCGCATTGCTGATTTGCGGTTCGCATTGTTGATGTGCGACCGCAGATTGACATCGCATTCTTGGTGTTGCTTCAGGCACCGGAGATTCTGTGGTTAAGTATGCGGCTCGCATGTGAGTTATGCGATCGCATACTCGACTGCATTTTAGCTCTTGATATTGGCCTATCTTTTCTGTTGCAGTCTGCGATCCCTGAGTGCATTATGCGTTTCGCATTTATGTTATGCGACGCTCTCTTGTCAGATATTCGATCGCATAGTGTTGTTTCCCTTACTTTTTAGCTTCTTTGCTTTCTCTTCATGGTCTTGAGTATTTACATCTCATGCACTGAAAAAACGTCAGAATTCTATAAGTATAGAGGGTAAATTCTCATGAAACAAACTATAATTTAAGTAATTTGGTACTAAATGTGCCGAAATTCTCCGGCACATCACATGGATACACAACATGAGGGCAGTACCGTCAACCCTCTGTCAACTGATGAAATTTCAAAAAAGGATGGTATAAAGACAGTATATGGGGAGCAACATGCAGCAAGGGAGATGTTCGCAGTTCATGGCGAGGCACCAACAACCACATCCTCCACCTCGGAGGAGCCTGGGGTCAAACAAATCCCCGAGGACGACGACGAAGACTTCCTAGCCCCCCAAACCTTCGTTGCCTCCGAGGAATCGGATGCAACTAAATCGACGGTTGAATAAATGGAGCAAGTTTTCTGGTCAAACATCTCCCGGATCAAAAGATATACCTGGGGACTAACCCCTGATCTAAGAAGTAAATTCATTCAGTTTCATATCATTAATATCGACTGCTTTGATTGGTCCCATTTAGACATGACAGGGATCCCGCCGGAAATAACCACCAATAGACTGAGCGTCGATCGCAGATTTAAATCGGTGAAGCAAAAAAGGAGACCTCAGTCCGAGGTAAAACATACATTCATCAAATACGAGGTAACAAAGCTCCTCAAAATAGGGTCTATTATGGAGGTAAAATACCCCTATTGGTTGGCCAATGTGGTGGTGGTCCTCAAAAAGGGAAATAAGTTAAGAATGTGCATATCTTACAATGATTTAAATAGGGTGTTCCCCAAGGATTCATTCCCATTGCCCAACATCGATCGCCTGATTGATGCCAAGGCCGGCCACGAAATCCTCACCTTCCTTGACGCCTATTCGGGGTATAATCAAATCCATATGAACCCCGAGGATAGCGAAAAAACTTCGTTCATCATGAAGTATGGTACGGACTGCTACAACGTGATTCCATTCGGGCTAAAGAATGCCGGAGCCACGTACCAGCGACTAGTTAATAAAATGTTTGAGCATAAAATAGGCAAATCCATGGAAGCATACATTGATGGTATGCTAGTTAAGTCCCTGCGCGCAGGGGACCATTTGACTCATTTGCAGGATACATTCAAAATTCTCATAAGCTACAACATGAAACTCAACCCCGAGAAGTGTGCCTTCGGGGGGGTTCGGGAAATTTTTTAGGCTTCATGGTGTCAAATAGGGGTATCGAGATCAACCCCGAAAAAATCATAGCCATCGAGGAGATCAAGGTGGTAAATAACGTGAAGGCCGTACAGCGGCTGACCGGGCGGATAGCAGCTTTCGGCCGGTTCATATCGAGGTCATCGGATAAAAGTCACCATTTCTTCTCCTTGCTCAAAAAAGAAAAATAGCTTCGAATGGACTTCGGTATGCCAACGTGCTTTAGAGGAGTTGAAGCGATAGCTATCAAGCCCACCTTAACTCCACACCTCGAAGGAGGATGAAACATTATATTTGTACCTAGCCATATTTGAGGTAGAGGTAAGTGGTGTGCTGGTTCGAGAAGAACAAGGTACACAATTCCCCCTCTATTATGTGAGTCAAACCTTGGGCGACGCCGAAACCACATACCCTTTTCTATAAAAGTTATCTCTTGCATTAATCAGTGCATCTTTAAAATTAAAACCTTATTTTTAGTGCCATCGCATTTGTGTTTTAACGACGTATCCCCTCCGGAGAATCTTGCATAAGCCAGAGATATCGGCCGATTGGCCAAATGGGCCATCGAACTCGGGGGGTATGACATCGAATATCAGCCCCAAACGGCCATCAAATCCCAAATCTTGGCAGATTTTGTGGCTGATTTTGCGCCCACCCTAGTACCTCAAATAAAGAAAAATCTTTTGCTAAAAACGGGCGCATCCTCGAGGGTATGGATCCTGTTCACCAACATTGCCTCGATCGTGAAAGGATATGGTCTTGGCATAGTTTTAAAGCCACCTACGGGCGACATGATTAGACAATCCATAAAAATCGCAAAATTGACTAACAACGAAGCCGAGTATGAGACTATGATTGTAGGTCTGGAACTGGCCAAAGGCCTAGGAGCCGAAATCATCAAGGCAAAATGTGATTCCCTCTTGGTAGAGAAACAAGTAAATATGAGCTTCGAAGTTCGAGAAGATAGGATGCAAAGGTACTTAGACAAAACTCAAGTCACACTACATCGTTTCAAGGAGTGGACCCTGAGCCACATACCTCGAGATCAAAATAGTGAGGTCGATGCTCTCGCAAATCTGGGGTCTTCCGTCGAAGAGGACGACATACTCCCCGAAGCAATCATTCAGCTATCCAAGTCAGTGATCGAGGAAGGCCATGCTGAAATTAACTCCACCACCCTGACATGGGATTGGAGAAACAAGTACATTGATTACTAGGGAAGTGAGAAGCTACCCGCAGACCCAAAAGAGTCAAGAGCCTTGCGAACCAAAGCAGCTCGGTTATCACTTGACGAAAGCGGAACTCAATACAGAAGGACCTTCGATGGACCCCTAGCGGTATTCCTGGGAGCGGGGTATACGGGTTATGTGCTCTGGGAAATCCACAAGGGTACTTGCGAAAATCACTATGGCGCCGATTCTCTAGTCCGAAAGGTGATCAGAGCAGGTTATTATTGGGACTGCATGGAAACAGACGCTAAGGAATTCATTCGGAAATGCGACAAATGCCAAAGATTTGCACCCATGATTCACCAACCTGGTGAACAACTACATTCAGTCTTGTCACCATAGACGTTCATGAAATGGGTGATGGACATCGTCGGACCCCTGCCAACGACACCAGGTAAAGCTAGATTTATTCTATTTATGACTAACTATTTCTCAAAATGGGTAGAAGCGCATGCCTTCAAGAAGATAAGGGAAAACAAAGTCATTAACTTCGTATGGGACCATATCCTTTGCCGATTTGGGATCCCCTTCGAGATAACCTGCGACAACGGAAAGAAGTTCTTCTGAAGAAAAGTGACAAAGTTCCTCGAGGACCATAAGATCAATAGGATCATGTCGACACCCTATCACCCATGTGAAAACGACCAAGCCAAATCCACGAATAAAACCACCATTCAAAACATGAAGAAGAAATTAGAAAATGCAAAAGGTAGATAAAGGGAAATGTTGCCCGGGATCTTATGGGCGTATCGAACAACTTCAAAATCGAGCATAAGGGAGACACCATTCTCTCTGGTGTATAGTTCCGAGGTTTTGATACCGATCGAGGTCGGGGAGCCGAGTGCCAGGTTCCGACATGCTACCGAGAGTTCAAACAACGAGGTTATGACTGCAACCTTCGAACTATTAGACGGTAAGCGAGAAACATCACTAATCCGAATGACTGCCCAAAAACAAAGAATCGAAAGATACTATAACACTAGAACAAATCTCTGACACTTCGGAGTTGGGGACTTAGTCCTAAGAAAAGTCACCCTAAACACTCGGAACCCCAATGAGGGAAAGCTAGGACCGAGCTGTCAAGGACCATACCGTGTCCTCAGAGTAATCGGCAAAGGGTCCTACAAACGAGGCACCATGGAAGGTGAACAACTCCTAAGAAATCGGAACATATCTATGCTCAAATGCTACTACTACTAAGGTAAGACTACGCTCCTGTTTTCATTCACATTTTCTGAACTAAACTTCTGTAGATCTCCGATGGAAGACATCAGAACAACCTTCAAACTTCAAAAGACCCCTGCTTTCAAAACCTCGTGCTTTCAAAGAATTTTTTATTACAAGAGATGGCTCCAAAGCCAAAAATTCCACGGACTCTCGGGGACTGACGCCGAAGACTCGAGGCCATAAGATCCCAAGTGGGTAACCTCGAGCCCAAAAGCCCTCTGTGTGGCAGCATCAAAACTGTAAGTCCTAAGGGTGTGGTCAAAACTGTAAGTCCTACGGGAATGATCAAAACAGTAAGTCCAACGGGCGTGGTCAAAACTATAAGTCCTACGGGCATGATCAAAACTGTAGGATCCCCAAAACTGAGGGACACGACCGGTACTCAACCAGAGGACCCCGGCCAAGCGGACCTGGAATTGCCTTTCCTATCCCACGCATTACCCCATGATTTCAGTATACATTATTCATGTGAAATAACCATTTAGGCTTAAGCATAAACTTACAACTTGGATTCATTTCTACTTTTTATCATTACCAACATATTATACCAAATACTTACAAAATACATACAACATTTGCCAACGTGGATCACGATTCTGAACCGTACCATTACTTACCCAAAATACATATGTCCATTACCCACATTGTGTCTACGGAGCCTCTAAGAGTACAAAGGAGTTATACAATACTTTTCGGTAACAAGGCTTCGACTATACCTTACACAAGTACCAAAGTAAGAATCCGGGAGGAAAGATGGCATGAGCCACACTGGGCCCCGAGAGAAGAGGGGCTCACTATAACCGCTGATAGGACGAGGGGGGAGGCACTATTGTCGGTGTGCTGAAGTTCCTGCTATAGAACCACCTACAATCATCACAAGAATGTAGCGGCCCCGGCAAAAAGGGGCGTCAGTACATTTGAATTGTACTGGTATGCATGAACAAACTTTACTCAAAGTAAACTCAATAATGCGCAGGCAAGAGACACACAGAGAGTCACACAATTACTGCACAAGACATAGAAGGACATATAATGGAAGTTCCACAATTTTTCACTTCATCAAAATCACAATTTCAATTCCATCCTTGTCCCTCCTCACATCTCACCCTTATTTCTCCTGTTGCGGCGTGCAACCCGATCCCACCTGACAATTGTTGCGGCGCGCAACCCGATCCCACCTGACAATTTCAATCACACCCTTATCACTTCTCACATATCACCCTTATCTCCCCTGTTGCGGTGCGCAAACCGATCCCACCTGACAATAAAAGTTACACCTACAATGACAAATCACAGAAAATTTTAGCAATAAGAATACAGCTTCTTTAGACAGCCCTTAGCATATACATTCATACATCTTGGATTCATTATCCCTTTAGCACCGTTTTCATAATGTGGTAGTGTGGTGGTCAACTAAAGACAGACAAGTATTACACTTCACACATAAACATAATTCGGACAACCCGTTGCACATATTTATAACAATACACGTACCGTATGCTCGAACAC
>MDKH01201767.1:0-25510 GCA_005239495.1 Nicotiana undulata
CCCCACACACAAGTTTTGTGGCAAACCAGAACTTATCAACAAAGCGTTCATCATTTTCTTTAATGGTCGATTTTTTATCCCATTGGGTTGGGGCGTGTAAGGGGTCATTGTTTGATGAATAATTCCATATTCTAAACATATTTCTTTAAAAGGACATTCATATTCCAACTTCATTTTTGTATTGCTTAAATGCATTTATTGCTTCATCTTTATTATTAAGTAAGTAAACATAGCAATATCGAGTATTGTCATCAATAAAATTTATGAAATACTTCTTTCCACCGCGAGATGGTATTGACTTCATGTCACAAATATCTGTGTGAATTAAGTCTAAAGGATTTGAATTCCTTTCAAGGATGTTTAACATACTAAGATTCCACACATATTTGACATTTTGATTTGTCGCATTCAAATTGAGAGAATACTTCCAAATTAATCATTTTTCACAAGGTTTTATAATTGACATGTCCCAAACATATATGCCATAAATCATTTGACTCAAGTAAATAAAAAGAAGCTGAAATTTTATTATTGTCAACAACCATTACATTCAGTACCGTGCTTGATCTTTTTCTGATATAACTTGAAAATAATCACTGAAGTTTGATTAGCTTCTAATTGGCAGAAAGAAATGTGACAATCATTTAGTAACACCTAGTATGGACTTGCCTCCTAGAGGAAGTCAGACACCCTCTTCCTTTCAGGACAAGTGAACCCACAACTTTTAAAGAATTCTATGACAGAACTTTGGGGGCTATGGTAAACAATTTTACCCTCAACCATCAGGATTATATCATCAAGAGATCAAAGATCTCTGTCGGTGGTTGAAGTAGCGAGACAAGTATAGTGGCATATGTAACATGTGCCGACTATTGAAGGCAAGAAAAATATGGTACGTAGTTGAGCTATGTAATCCATTTGATATTTCATCCATAAACAATGCATTTGTGGGACCAACAAGCATCTCTCCTGCATCATACAAATAGTTGATTCATTAACTTTGTCTTGCAAATGATATCAAGTACATCAACAACCTTTATCGAGAACATATAGAATTGATGCCTTTGTTACATAAATACTTGTTGTCACTCTTTCTTTTGACAACCTGAGATACCACTTCTCATGGAATCACCAACCAATGTGTCAACAGAAATATCAGTCCAAGAATATGAACACAGTGATATGAATGTGCCAATCATGTTATAATCTGTTTTCTATTGAAGAATTATGAAATACGTACTTTAATAAAATTACCTTCGGAATATAATATGTTTGTAGGTTTTTCTTTTGTCCTCAATAGAAATTGCATGTATGATTTAAATTTGATTTAGAATTTTAAAATCCATAACAACTTGACTGCTGAAGAATGCCAAAATCTTTCCAGGTAATAGAGATGAAATGAGAACAACTTGATGTTAAAACTACCTTCATGTAAGTATCTATACCTGGATCAAGAACAATTCCTGCTTCTTTCTCCCTTGTGCTTAGCTTAATCATGATCTCTTCAAAAGAAAAGGCATTTCTTTAGAACTAGTGCTGGAATATATTCATGACTGTGATTTATCTTTTGTGTGCTTAAAAGCATACTTGCTCTGCTTCCAACTTCTTGGAAATAAGAATAATAATCTAGTGTTTCTCTAACAGTCATTTCAGGGATGTGCAGATCATTTTGGCTTATATAGTCAGAATTTTTATGCGGTACAAACTCTTCCAATTTATAATCATTGTAAGAAATCTCCCAGAAAACTGTTAGACATGACCGAGACACAGTAAGATCAGTATCAGCTCCAAACATGGTGGACTCAATCGTGAATTCTACATCACTCTTGTCCAAGTCAAGGTGCAAAAAGCAGTTCATAGCCGTTTAGTAATTTATTCTTGGAGGAGGTGGTGGTAAAGGCAACAAAGCTTCTATTAGGCAAGCTGCTTATCTAGATCCAATTTACTATATATATCAGCTGAGATCTTAAAGATATTTTAAAGTACATGGACAATAGAGCAATCTCTCATATATTGTATTCAAGAAGTAACTAGTATATATACAAGTACATAAAGTCCTAATTATGAAAAGAATCAAAAAGAAAATCCTATAAATCTGTTGTGAATCCCTATATTTATGCTAGCTATATATATTGCATAAGATTATGTCTACATTTATTATCTAACACTCCTCCTAAAGCTGGAGCATATAAATTGATCATGCCCAGCTTGTTACAAAGGTAATCAACTCGAATTCCATTCAACGCCTTTGTGAACAAATCAGTTGGTTGCTCTCTTGTCTTCACGTAGCAAGTGAAGATCAAATTCTCCCTAATATTCTCACGAACAAAATAACAGTCAACCTCAATATGCTTAGTTCTTTCATGATACGCCCGGATTTGACGCAATATGCAGGGCGGCTTGATTGTCACACCAAAGTTTTGCTGATATTGGATGCTCCAACCCAATTTCAGTCAAAAGATGATGAATCCACATAATCTCACACGTAGACTGTGACATAGCTCTATACTCGGATTCTACACTAGATCGAGATACAACATTTTTCTTCTTACTCCTCCATGATACCAGGGTTCCTCCAATAAAGACACAATAACATGTAGTATATCTTCTATCAATTTTGGATCCAGCCCAGTCAGCATCTGCAAAACACTCAATACAAGTATGATTGTGATTACTATATAATATTCCAAGTCCACGAACTCCTTTCAAGTAATTCCAAAGATGTCCAATGTTTGACCATTGGTGCGGACATGAACTGGCTAACAACACTTATCGCAAAAGCAATATCGGGATGAGTCAAAGTGAGGTAGTTTAATTTCCCAACTAACCTCATGTATCTCTATGGATCGTCAAAAGGATCCCCATCATCTTTAATAAGATGCACATTAGGAACCATTGGAGTACTGCAAGGTTTTAACTGCCAACTTTCTAGTTTCTGCAAGCAAGTCAAGAACGTACTTTCTTTGAGACAAAAACATTCCCTTCTTGCTTCTATTTACATCACTCCCAAAAAGTATTTCAACTGGACCAAGTCCTTTGTATGAAACTTAGTATGCAGAAAAGACTTGAGGGAAGAAATCCCAGCATAGTCACTTCCTGTGATAGCAATATCATCAACATATACAACAAGGATAATAGTTCCAGCTACTGATTTATGATATAAGACTGAGTGATCGCACTTACTCATTTTCAGTTCAAACTCCTGAATTACTCAACTGAACTTGCAAAACCAAGCTCGTGGACTCTGCTTTAAGACATACAAGGACTTCTTCAAATGACAAGCTTTCTCGTGCTCCCCTTGAGTAATAAAACCGGGTGGTTGCTCCATATACACTTCCTCCTAAAGATCACCATGAAGAAATACATTCTTGATATCCAACTAATGTAAAGGCCAATTCTCGAATGCAGTTAGAGAAATAAATAAGTAGACAGAAGTGAGTTTGGTAACCGGGGAAAAAGTGTCAAAATAATCCACCCCATAAGTTTGAGCATACCCTTTAGCCACAAGTCTAGCCTTAAGTCTTGTCACAGAACCATCTGAATTAACTTTAACTGTAAAGACCCACTTGCATCCCACTAGTTTCTTTCCCTTTGGTAAATCTACTAGATCCCATGTGTGGTTATCCTTTAAAGCATGTATTTCCTTAAGCATTGCATCAGACCATCCGGGATAATTCAAAGCCTCCTTCACAGTTTTAGGTACGGAGATGGAGTCTAGAGAAGCAATCATAGATCTAGACGTAGAGGATAAGTGGTCATAGGAAACAAAGTTAGCAATCGAATATGTTGATTTGCAAGTATGTTTACCTTCACAAAGGGCAATAGGAAGTTTGAGCATACCTTTTAGCCACAAGTCTAGCCTTAAGTCTTGCCACATAACCATCTGGATTAACTTTAACTGTAAAGACCCACTTGCATCCCACTAGTTTCTTTCCCTTTGGTAAATCTACTAGATCCCATGTGTAGTTATCCTTTAAAGCATGTATTTCCTCAAGCATTGCATTAGACTATACAGAATAATTCAAAGCCTCCTTCACTATTTTAGGTACGGAGATGGAGTATAGAAAAGCAACCATAGATCTAGACATGGAGGATAAGTGGTCATAGGAAACAAAGTTAGCAATCGAATATGTAGATTTGCTAGTATGTGTACCTTTGCAAAGAGCAATAGTAAGGTCAAGGTTACCTGGATTTGCAAGGCCGTGATGTTTAATGTTTTTGGATCTTATAATAAGATTGTATACTAATAAAACTTATAAAATATGAAATGATATGGAACAACTTATAGTATGTTACTTAATAGATCTGGCAGATTTGGAACTCTCCGGGAGTCGTTGTGATTTTGGGTATTGTAGGCGGATTAAAGTTGATGAAGTTGGGGGGGTTGTGTGTAAGATGAGCAGGGGCGAAGCAACCGGGCCAGATGAAAGCCCAGTGGAGTTTTGGAAGAGTGCGGGCAAGGCAGGCTTGGAATGTCTCACTAGGTTATTTAATGTCATTTTGAGAACGAAGAAGATACCCGAAGAGTAGAGGCGAGCACGATGGTTCCTATATACAAGAACAAGGGTGATATCCAAAATTGCAATAACTTATCGGGGTATCAAGCTACTTAGCCATACTATGAAAGTCTGGGAGAGAGTGGTAGAGCTAAGGGTGAGGAGGAGTGTGTCTATTCCCGAGAACCAGTTCAGATTTATGCCGGGGCGTTCGACTACAGAAGTTATCCACCTTGTTAGGAGATTGATGGAGAAATATAGGGAGAGAAAGAAGGACTTGCATATGGTGTTCATCGACTTAGAAAAGACGTACGATAAAGTTCTGATAGAGGTTTGTGGAGATGTTTGGAGGCTAGAGGTGTACATGTTGCCTACGTTAGGTTGATTAAGGACATATATTATGAAGCAAAGGCATGAGTGAGGACAATGGGTGAGGACTCAGACCATCTTCTGGTTATGATGGGGTTGCATCAGGGGTCGGCAATCAACCCTTTTTTGTTTGCTCTAGCGATGGATGTACTAACGCTCTACATCCAAATGGAGGTGTTGTGGTGCATTCTATTTGCAGATTATATTGTATTGATTGACGAGACGCGAGACGGTGTGAACGCGCAATTAGAGGTATGGAGGCAGACGTTGGAGTCTAAAGGTTTCAAGTTGAGCAGGACCAAGATAGAATACTTGGAGTGTAAGTTTAGTGGCGAGACTCAAGAAAGGTAAGTTCTACAGAGTGGTGGTCAAGCCAATGATGTTGTATGGGGATGAGTGTTGGCCAGTCAAGATCGTTCATGTCCAGAAGAAGAAGGTAGCAGAGATGAGGATGTTGAGATGGATGTGTGGGCACACCAGGTTAGATAAGATTAGAAATGAGGTTATTCGCGACAAGGTGAACGTGGCCCCTATTGAGGACAAGATGCGGGAATCGCGACTTAGGTGGTTTGGTCATGTGAGGAGGAGCACAGACGCCCCTGTGAGGAGGTGTGAGAGATTGGACATTGGAGACATACAGAGAGGTAGAGGTAGGCCAAAGAAGAGGTGGGGAGAGCTGATTAGGCAAGACATGACGCAACTTCAGCTGAACGAGGACATGACACTTGATAGGAAGGTATGGAGGTCGAGGATTATGGTAGTAGAGTAGGTAGTCTAGAGTGCTCATAACAGTAGTATTGGCACGCAATCTCGTTTTCTGTTGGTAATAGGTTTTTATGACTAACCGTTGTTTTATTTCATTGTTGACCACGTTACTATGTTGTTTTTATTCTGCTTTTATATGGTTTTTTGGTATTGTCCCTTCTTGTTTATATTTTCATTAATATGGTGCTCATACTTTCCTGAGCCGAGGGTCTATCAAAAATAACTTCTCTATCCTCACAATGTATGGGTAAGGTCTGAGTACACGTTGGCTTCCCAAATTCCACAGTGTGGTATAATTGTTGTTGTTAAATAGATCTGACAGATATGTTCGACAAAAAATATTTATAGTTGTTCAGATCTCAATATATTCCAGTTTCCAATACATCATTTTAGACGATGAAAAACAAGTATAAAACCGAAATATGAATTATTAATTTATCCCAATTTATGTACCCAAAAGAATGAAAGGAAAAAATGTTAAAACCACCCTGAAAACGCGGCTCACGAGTAATTTCTGAAAGCGTAAAATGCACACGCCAGCTATGTAAACAGAGACATAATTTTTCTTTTAATCTGTTCTTGTTCATACTAGTATTGTCAACAAGAAAATCAAATCACATGTACTTTAATCTCTCCGTAATGCTGGAATTATCTATCCAGGTTCGTTTTCTCCCCCAATTGCTACCCGTTTTTGTTTTTCCCCCCTTTAAAATTTAACCCCCAAAACTGATTCGTAGATATGAATATTCTTAGTCTATGAATATAAAGGTTGTAATTTTATTTAATATTGAATGTGGGTTTTTAATTTCTCGTTATTTTATGCCCCATTTAGCTGGGAATTCATTAGAACCTGTTTGTTCTTGTTTTGTCGTTTGATATGAATGGGACAGAATGTCGTGTTAACCTTTAATGAGATATTGTTGTTTGTCCGCACCTGATATTTTATCTCTACACTCATTACAGCATTGTTATACATTTTTTTCCCAAATGAAATCAGGTAAAAATTATCCCGAACCAAACAGGTCATTGGTGTATGATTCTAATGTATGCTGATGCAATTTTCAGATCGTCTGTTTTTATTGAAAGGAGTCTAAAATTTCTCTTTTTTCTTCATAGGGTGAGCCAGTGTGGAAATCATCCCACAAAACCAATTGGTATTAGTAAAGTAATTTTCAGGTGAATTTTTGTAAGATGTCTTTTTTGTTGATAAATTGGGAAGAGTTTTTCCAATGTTATGATGTTTGTATTTATTAACAAGCATGCCCCTTTAATGCAGTTCAGGGTTTAGGAGAATCTGTACTACTGGTCCATGCAGTTGGAAATGTTGCGGGCAGTAGTCTAATGTTCTATTGGAGTGTAGTTTTGGGGTTGTTCTAGGTTAGCAATGGAAAGTAAAGTAGTAGATGAAAATGAGGAAGGCCCGGTTGTTCCCACGCGAGTTGATAGATTCGGTTTTGTGAAGCAGGAACATAGCCCTACTGAAGGTTTAGCAAGGAGCCGGTCAGCCTTTGAATATCAGAGGTAAGGAACTACTTTTCTAATCATTACTTGCTGTTGTTATGCTGGACATGTAAATTTTCTTATCCTATTTGTACTTCTCTAGTGATGACTCTCTTTTTCACCCCTCCGCTATCACCCAATTTTCCATCCTATAGATGGAAGTGTAATCATATTTTTGTAATGTCGCAAAATTTAAGCGGTGCATCTTCAGATCACCAGAACTCCAATTAAGGAGAAACAATCTGATGCATTGTGTTGATGCGACAAACAACTTTGTTTCTGCAGTATTTCCACTGGCGGTCACATGTTAGATGCACAGTGAAGTAATGTTCGTGTACGAGAAGTAAATCGTTGCGCTTCACATACTATGCAACATACTTGTATCATGAATTATAGCATTTAACGGACCTGAATAGAGTAAAATGGATACATAGATACACCTGAACCCAATTAATTTAGAATTGAGGTGTAATTGATTGAGTGTTGATTGGTTGATTCTCTTTTTACATTTATAAAAATATTTTGCAGAGATGAAAGAAGGATTAGGAAATGGAGAAAAATGATAGGTGTTGGAGGAAGTGACTGGAAGCAGTATGTTCGGAGGAAACCGCATGTTGTTAAAAGGCGAATACGGAAAGGAATACCTGATTGTCTAAGGGGGCTCGTCTGGCAGCTAATTTCTGGAAGTCGGGACCTCTTGCTGCTGAATCCTGGAGTTTATGAGGTAGATTTTTTGTAGTTCCGGACTAGTTTTTTTTTTGAAAGACTTGCAGTTAGTTCTGCTGCTTTTCAACTGATTGCTCCATTTTTGGCTTGTTCATTTTTGCTTTACCTGTGTAATGGAAATCTCTGAACTGATTGAAGTTTTATCTGTTGCAGCAACTTGTCATATATGAGACATCAGCTTCCGAATTGGATATTATTCGAGATATTTCTCGCACCTTTCCTTCACATGTTTTCTTTCAGCAGAGACATGGACCTGGTCAAAGGTCTCTTTACAATGTTCTGAAAGCATATTCTGTCTTTGACCGAGATGTTGGATACGTACAGGTATATATCCTTAATTTATTGACTGACAGGTGATCTAGTGTCTGGTTACCGATTTTGGATGATACTGATGATTTTGGTTGCAGGGCATGGGATTTGTAGCAGGTCTGCTTCTTCTTTACATGAGTGAAGAAGATGCATTTTGGTTATTGGTTGCATTGTTGAAGGGAGCCGTTCACACTCCTATGGAAGGAATGTACTTGGTAAGGCTCAACCTTGAAACTGCTTGATGCTCACCGATATTTGTGGATGGTCAATACATTTATAACTCAAAATAATTTGGATGTGAAATATCTGATCAATTCCTAAGGGTGAAGAGGTTGACTGTTATTTCAGTCTCCGTTATTGACCATAGTATCCATGCTAAGCACCAAATTTGTGTTTTTTTATATCCTTAATCAACTGGATACAGATTCCAAAACCACTTCCATAATCCGGGGTTCATATAATAGCTTAAACATGAAAAAGGGTTTAAAATTTATTTCGTTTACGTTTATCCTATCAGTAACTCGGACCTGGCTCTATTCTTAGCTGTGTCTCTGCGTGCACCACCATATGATGCTTATGTGACACTGAGAGATCTTAGGGCACAAAAGACTAAATCTTATAGAGCCTATGTCTAGTATCAAGCTTTTCTCTCCTTTTCAACTATGTGATGATGTTCGATGGGAACAGAGTTTTAAGATATTCATTTTGTCTTCTGTATCATATCAGTTGTAGTGAAAAAAAATAGTAAAGTAATGGTTGAAAAGTTAGCTTGACAAAGAAGAAGGCACATTAAAGTTTAAAATTTGTATGATTAAATGGATTTGAATTTTTCGAGTTGTGAAAGTAGGACAGAGATTGAATTGTTTCAAATATTTTGGAATGTTTCGAAATAGAAAGAGTGTAATGTAAAACGAAAGAGAGGGAGTATTAGAAGAAAAGGAGAAAATGATTTTAAGAAAAGAAGATAAGTAAATGAGTTTCATGATGAATCAAAATCAAGAATATGAAGAAGTAATACACCTTGTTTATGTCTATCCAACTATACTACTACGGTCTAATGCTCTGGAGACTTTCAGCCGCTTCCACATATTAGGAAGTCTTTGTTTCATTACAATGATTAGATAACATCTGTTACATGGCGTACTTTATATTAAAATAATTAATTTTATACATGCGCACTAGGTAGGATTGCCGCTTGTACAGCAATACCTCTTTCAGTTTGATCATTTGGTGAAAGAGCACCTGCCGAAGTTGGGTGAGCATTTTGTTCAGGAAATGATAAATCCCAGCATGTATGCAAGTCAGTGGTTCATAACTGTTTTCTCGTACTCTTTCCCATTTCACTTGGCTCTCAGAATTTGGGATGTCTTCCTTTTTGAGGTCTGTAATCTTTCATCTTTATCCACTCTCTGATGCCTGAATTTATTGTTGAGCTTACAAAATTCACTGCCCCAGGGTATTAAAGTCGTCTTCAAAGTTGGCTTGGCTCTATTGAAATATTGCCACGATGACCTGGTGAGTTTTAAATATAGAAAAGTTAATAAATGCTGCTTCTTCTTGCTCCTACAGGCTTAATACTCAGTCACTCGCAGGTAAAGTTGCCATTTGAGAAACTCATACATGCTTTGCGCAACTTCCCCGAGGATGCCATGAATCCAGATATACTGTTACCAATGGCTTTTTCAATCAAGGCCAGCCTCTCTCTCTCTCTCTCTCTCTCTCTCTCCCCCCTTTCCCCTTCTCTCACTAGTCAACACTCTTCTAGCCAAACAATGATCTAATGTTAGTCAAATGCTTGTAGGACCCAATGCCGTGGTTTTCTAATTGTCAATGTACTAATGCTCGAACGGTTACCACAATTTCCCTAATAAGGTGACATTTTAAAAGATGCATTTACTAACATATGAGGATGTAAAGTGAGTAGGTTCAATTCATATATCCGACATACTAGGACATGAATGTCTGGTCAAATATGGACAGACTCGGATAAAAAACTGGTGGGTGGTTAACCTAGATTTTCATGCGTTTTTTATTTGATCAAATGTAATATTCTAATGTTTGTGTCTAAATAAGAAGTGTCTTCCAAGATTTCCGCTTCTGCACATAATGAGAAGTACAGAGGCTGTCCATCTCTAGTGGTCAAATGAAAAAAAATGGACTTGATAAGACTGTTGTCAAACCTTCAACAGGTATCTGAACATATATACCACAAACTTCTTGAAAGGTTCATGCTTCAGTTCCTAAGCTTGTACGACCAAAATCTTAATCCCTCTAGTATGCTTAATTGCATGGTAGTTCATGCTCTGTATGTAGTCTCCAGATTCATTAGTAAAAGTAATTTGGCTGTTTTTCCTTGAACCTATTGTCTATGTAATTATTGTTGTTCCTTTCTCTGGTGTTGTGTCTTGCTGTCTATTGCGTGATTTCAGTTCTTCTGTGGTCCTTAAGCAGCCGCTTATATGTTTCTCTACATATGATGGATGCCTCAAGGCTTAGTCTACCTTTGAAAATTTTAAGTCAAGCTTCAATCTGAGTGAAATTGTTGAACTCAAACGTGGCACTCTACCTTGTATTGAAATTTAGGAGTTCTCATTGTTATACATGATAACAGCTATCAAAAGAATTAAAAAAGATATATTGATTCCTAATGTGGGTAATTTTGCATCAGTTGTGCTTGTGTTTTCTGTTGCATGTCTTCTTGTACATCTTCCTCGGCCTTTGTGAGAACCCTTTTTTTTTCGTGAGAGCCATAGGCTGGTAAACCTGGCTAGTAAAAACTTTTGTCTCAATGGGGGATCTATAAACTAAAGTAGTTTGAGTAGATACAAGTAGAATCTAGTCAGTACAGGCTTGTAAGGCTGCTGAGTGTGTCAAGAAAAATACTAGTACGCAGCAACTCGAACCAAGGTATAGCCCAAGCCTCAGCTTTTAGAGCAAAACTTGTTCAGTCACATTATTGCTCACACTCGGGTCACAGCCTTTACCAGTTCAAAAAAAAGGCTGCTGAGTTTGGATCTAGAAGGGAGCAATAAACTAAGTGGATAAAGTTCAGAAGCAAAACCCTAGTATATTGATGAATGTTAAACCAAGTTGAATGCATGCAAATTGCAAGCCTGTTGGTTGATTAGCACTATAAAGTTGTATATGGCAAAGATTTGCCGCCAAGCCTATGCAAGGATTAAAGTGAAGGAATTGTTTTTAGCTAAGAGTAGTCATATGATACTTGATGATATATATTTACATACTCTATTTGATTTCCAAGGTTGAAACAATTTAAAGAGAGGAAACAAAAGGCTCTCAGCATCTGGGCTGATTGCTGCCGTCCTGTCTCTATGTGAAATCTTGTTAAGCTATTACTCATCTGTATTTGTCTTTTTTCACTTAATAGGTTTCCAAGAATTTGGAGGAACTGAAGCAAGAATATGACCAGCAACGCGGGAAACCTCCTGATTCTCAAGTCAAACAGTAAGATCTACCAAACGTAAGAGACCTCTGAAGAGCAACCAAGCTAGATTTCTGTGCATAAAATTTGTATTCTTTTAGTTGTGTTTCCAAAGCTGACTCAGCTGCTGTATATAAATACATTGACCAGATTACCAGACCCTTGCAGTGTTTAGTGCAAAATACACTTCTCATGGTTGTTTGGTCTATTTGGAGATGGCGTCTGGCTTCGCCATGAGGGTCAATGGTATAAGTTTTACTAGGCTTCTTATATTTACAAATGTTCTCTCTCTCCGATAAATGTGGTGTTTGGATAAACTTGCGCGCATCTCAACTGTTGTTCCACAGAATACTTGTTGAAACTCTGCCCACCAAAGCTTTGTCACGTCCATCTTCATTAGACAGCTAATTAATGGTGTGGCTGCTGTCCTGTACTGAATGTTGAGGAAAGATGCTAGCAAAGCCATTTGGATAATTTCAGTGACTTAGCAGCCTTATCTTGTGATGTGAGAATTGGTTCCTGTCTCTGTCTATAAGCTGAGTCAGCCTCGTTACATTTAGCTAACCACACGACTTGGTGGCATTTTAATACTGTTCTTAGCTGGATTTGCCTGAAGAAAACATGCATTTAGCAGCGGCAATCTTTGCTTCTTAATTTTTTGTTTTATTTATTTGCATAGACATCTCTTATCTGACGTGATTTATAGCTTCTTTCATTAGTTGGATTTCTTTTTTCACTAGAAACCATTTCAATTGGTCCTCAACTAGGGGGTCGTTTGGTCACGGGATAGGAAAGACTCCCAGTATGATATTAGATATACTATTTTATATTGCATTTGGTTGGCATATAATTCTATATTGCAATTTTGTTTATACAAGAGCCAATATGCGATAAACCAATAACCTCTGCGATGAGTACCTTCATGGGCTGCCTGTCCATAAAGCAGGTAAAGTAACTGTTTTAGGCCTCATATTTGTTGAAGCCCCATTTTCCCCCTCACCTAATAGGCAATATATAATTATTCTTTTTAAAAGTTATGTGAAGTGAAAAAGTTTGATTTCTTTATTTGACAAATAAATAGATGAAGGATTTGCAACTGCTTTGATTTCTGTAAAGGAAATTGCATTTGAAATTAATATCGAACCCAAGTTTCATCCGATTCTTGAATGCTTCTACTTATGTAGATGGAGTCTACGAAACGTGTAATATATGAAGAAACAATGTTAATAGTGAAATCTCAAAATCTCTCGACAAATCCTTTAGAGCTGATTACTTTTTATACATACTCCCTTCGGTCCATAATAAATGACTTTTTAACCTTTGTTGTGCCCCTTAAGAATACTGACTCCTAGAACAAAATGTATTTTGACTGAATTATCCTTAATTAAAATTTATGTTGTTAACTTGACACATTGATATGTAAATAAGGGTAAAGTTTGGAAAAATAAAGTTAATTCCTTCTCGATTATATAAAAGGACACTTATTTTGGACAAAAATAAAAGTCAAAAAGTCACTTACTATGGACCGAAAAGAATAGCAGATGAGGTTATTTTTCACTTTATAATAGATTTAAACAATTAGTGGCATATGAAAATATTTTCGATTTTCTATTTAGCGGTAAAAATTGAGATAACTAGATGATGGAAATTTAAAAAAATATTGCCTTCATAATCAACCCGATATTGATAGTTTAGATTTATTTTCTGAATTAAAAATATTAAGAAAAATATTACAATTAGAAGATAACAATTTAATTGATATACTCAATCAAATGAAAATATTTGATTAATTTTCAAATGCCTATATTACGGATAGAATAATCTTAATAACTCCTAATACCGTTACTTCACAAAAAAAATATTTTAAAATTAAAATTGATAAAACCTTACCTAATATCAACAATGTCTCAAAGATATTAAACGAATTAGCTATATAGTCAATTGAGAAAGACTTAGTTGGAGAAATTGATTATAAAAAATTAATAATAACTTTGCATCTAAAAAATTTTTAAAAAATAGACATCAAATAAAAATAAATAATTCTTTAGTAATAAAAAAGTTAAAGCCCCTTATAAAGTTTAGTTTTAGGCCACGAAATTGTTCAGGCCGCCCCTGAGTACCTTGATAGGATAAAACATGTAAAAGACCAAAGTAACTTTGATTTCATCTTTCTAGCTTCTATTAACTTTGAAAATGTACTCAAAAGTTTTATATTACACACCTTCAGAAACGGATCGTGGATTTAAACTTTATGGGTTCAACTTTAAAGATTTTTATCATTGAACCAATTATATTTTTAAAGTTACAAGTTCATATCCATTACTTTGCAATTTTTAATGAATTTTACACATAAATTTTTACTCCACATCAAAAGTCATGGGTTCAATTGAACCCCATCTACCATTATGCATCCGTCCCTGCACACCGTTCCTTTCAATTTTAATGAATGGACCAAACATTCGCCAGAAAACACATGCATTAGATAATTCAGTGATTATTAATCATTATAGTACATAACTTTCTTCGCGAATCAAAACAAACCACTGACGTTTGAGTATTGCATCAAGAATCCGTATAGCCGTATTTGCGCGGACCACCTACTATTACGATGTAAAGGGAGCCCGGTGCACTAAGCTTCTGCTATACGCGAGGCAAGATCCGGTGAAAAACTGGACCATAAAAATCTATTATACGTGGCTTTTTTCTACATTTTCGCAAGAGGCTATATATTCCACAGCTAAAATCCGCGACCTTCTGGTCTAGGGTAAGGCTGTAAGCTCGAACTAATTAGCATTTTAAAAGAAAAGTTGAAAAGACATACATAAAGTTGCAACAGGTTGAATGTCTTTAGGACTTTCCACTTCTAGAGTCTTTGAGGTATAAGAAGGTATAGTGTTGGTATAAAAATTTAATACTACCTTAATACTTTGTTTGGTTAGCAAACCTGGTATAAGTTATCCCGGGATTAAAATTAATATCGGGAAAACTTATACCTGTGGGGTAATTAGTACCAGGATAACTTATAACTTCTTAGAAATTATGCAATTGTCATTTTTAATACAACATACCAAACAGTAGATAAAAAATAATACCAAAATAACTAATCACGTCATAACTTATCTCGGCATATGCCATATTCAAAACAACGAGGGGTTTTTCTGCCTCAAAAAAATGTCGTTTAGACTCTAGTAAGGGGTGGATAATGGTGGTGGCTCTACCTGTTTAACAACTTGCAAGCAAAGAACTGTCGAGCATTAATAATAATGCAAGTACTTGCTTGTAAGTTGTAACCAGAAAGCTTTGAGGAAAAATCAAGTGTTGCATGACTAGGGACCAGCAGCTTCACCCACAGTAGTACTAATAATTACCAGTTGAAGTAGGTCCCTAAACTCACAAACAGCCTGTAAATCAGGTCCAAACTCTTTTTCCTGGAGTTTGTTTTTAACGTGAGTCTCTGACTATTCCACAAGATATTTGCTATCTCCTACCAGCACGAGTATTGGGTATCTCTGCTCGTCAAAACTTAGGCAAATGGGAAGGAATAACATAGTGTTTTTTTGTCTCTACTGAGATTTGAACCATGGTATTCCTTTTAAGGAAAATAAATTATAGTATTACTTAATAATACTGAATACCAAAGAAAGAAATTCTTCTGTACACAACCCCTTCCCCCTGATTGTTTTCAGTTTAGTTACAAGACCATCATCAAGTCCACAATACAATTAACTCCCTATCTACTTTCATACAAGGAAAGAACCAAAATGGAAAAGAACGAAGAAACGCCGAGGGACAAATAAAAGATAAGAAAGAATAGAACCCACCAAGGGAGAAGAAAAAGAAGAGTAGTCAATCTCTGATCAACAATATACCACCAGAAACAGTTCATCCTCCTACTCACTTGATCCGGTAGACTTCAGTATGGTGAAGCCATTGTAAGTAACGACCAGAAAGCTGTGTCTAAGACTGTTATACTTTATGATTCCTTCTACTTTCTGACCTTGAATCTGGGTTGTCACTCTTGTCAGTGTCGTAATTCTGAGATTCACTCTCTGCGTTACCTGCTTGAGCTCTTCGTTGCCTTCGATCCTGCAGTCACCAAAAATGAAAATGATACATAAGTTTCTCATTTGTTGTGTGTGAAAAATTTACTATAATTTTGTTCTCTCAGTTTTATGCTCAAGAGGTATGAGCAACATGTTGATCTAGTAAAGACGATTCCAGTTGATACATGCAGCAACATAAAGAATTCGGACATACACCAAGATGAACCAGAGACATTAAAGAAAAGAATACACATCCATTAAAGCATCCATGATGCTGCACACTTTAACTTCTCCTATCTCCATTGCCTAGCAGCAAACTAAACCTCGAACAACTGGAAACTAATAGGATGACAAGCTATTGCCCGTCAATTGATGAGGGACAGAAATGACTGAAACAAGGAGAGAAGTTTGTCCATCCTTGTTGTTACCCTCATTTCAGAAACCATTCAATAAGGGATGAGCAATTGACAGGGAAAGTTAATTTTTGACGAAGATATTGACAAACTGTTAGGCATATTTATCATCCGGTACCATCTCTATCCCATAACCAAATGACACACCTACAAATAAATAATAAGGGAAGAACATCCAAATACACAAGCCATTTTCATAAATTCCAGAACATGACTGTGCTTATCCAACAACTCCTACAAGCAATGCACATTGAATAACATACAACTGCTAGTAACCTCTGCAAATATAACACATCTGTTTAAATGAAGACAAGGAATTTTGACTGTATCTAACAGGATCACAGTTTAAGAAAATAAGGAACTTGAGGGCACAGTTCGCGGTGAATAAATTTTGAGCTTCACGTGGCAATAGAAGAAAAGAGGAAACAGAAAGCAGATACCGACCTCTCTTGGTATGGGATATTCCTCTGATTCAAGCATACGAACAACTTGGCTCATCTTTGGTCTCTTGTCAGAATCTGGATCAACACATCTCAGAGCAGTCAGAAGGGCTCTTTTGAGAGCTCTTGTTGGAGGCCTTGATTCAATATTTGGATCTACTACTTCCTCTGAGCGCCTGCTTCCAACCATCATTTTCAACCAGTCAACGAGATTCACCTGCAACCAGAAAAGTTTAATATTTTAAGAGTATGTTCTTAGCGCAAAAAGTGAGCAAAGTGAGTTTCTAGGTCAAAATGAAATGAAGTCCTGTTAATTCTTTAGGATTCAAATCTGCGATCCCTAGTTGTTAAAAACCTAATACTAGTGGGAACGGGGGGAAAAGTACACCAGTTTAAAGAATTAGTGCATTATGAAGCAAATTAACCAGAGAAGTAGGATATTGGTGAAACGAAGTGGTGGGGGAGATTTAAGAGGAAATCAGCATAAATATATCCAGAGGCCAAAATGAACAATAGATTTGCTTGACGAATCCTCAGCTAAAACTCAAGCTCTAGTTAGAATTAATACCAAGGTTGAGAAGATTCAGATATGATTCTACTACTATCTCGTGTATTAAAATAAATTCTGTGGAACATTGGTGATGAAAGACCATAAAATTCAAATATTGATCAGCTTCCATTCGCCTTTCCATTGGACTTGATGGCGTGAAGTAAAAGGTTACTACTCCTTTTACCAATTAATGGAGAGCAGGAAGATATACTCATCACACAATGCATCAGACTAGAACACCGGGTAGCTGAGATATTATGAATGTTGTCTTGATATATACAAAATATAATTCACATGGTGAAAAGAGACAAGACTTCCAAGCATTGTCTCGTAAAGCAACAAGAAATAGCAGCACCACGTTACCAGTAGTAGCTTTTTGTTCAGATAATGTAATGAATAGGGAACAAGGAAGGCTAAAGCATGGGACATTATCTTAAACTATAATTTAGCAAAAGGCTGAAGTCATGAGCATGGTTTACAACAAGATCAATCCGCTGGAATCAGGTAGGCTGAGATAGCCTTCTCAAAGATTTATTGCACGTGAATATTGGCTATCGTACATGCTATATCAAGAACAAGTAATCTGTAAAAAATCTAGGGAAACTGAATCGAAAATGCAAATTAGGCAAATATCAGAAAACCAGCAAGGCGGGTATTAACAATGATTTATTCTGCAGAAGATCTGGGCACAATCATTTTTAAAAGCTTCTTCAATAACGGGGATGCAGATATGAAATATAAGTTAGTGTGCTAATGAGATCTTAATATAAGGTACTAAAGATAACAAACCTCTTGGGCAGGCCGGCCATAGTCCACGGGATCTCTTCCGGTGATTGCTTCTAACAGCACAACCCCAAAGCTATAAACATCACTCTTTTCGTTTAAGAGACCAGTATTTGCATATTCAGGAGCCACATACCTGTCAAATATTTGAAAGGGCGCGAAATGAAATAACAATTCAAAAAATAGCACTTCTGTTTCATCTTTTTATACCAAAAGAGGAACAAAATAAGACACAAGAAGTAGAAGATTGTAAAACCCAAAAGACCAAAACATAAAATTTACTTAAGCTGGAATTGAATCAAAACGAGCCGAAAGAAGAAACTAACCCAAAGGTACCCATGACTCGAGTTGTGATGTGACTTTTGCCCGCACCAAGCAGTTTGGCAAGACCAAAATCAGAGACCTTAGCATTGAAGTCATCATCAATCAATATATTACTTGATTTAATGTCTCGATGAACAACTTTGGGCTCAATATTCTCATGCAAATAGGCAAGACTGCAAGAGATGACAGCACATCAAGAGATCTGTATTATTCCAAAAATAGATCAGCTGAATGAACTTACGCTTTAGCTGTCCCAAGGAGAACCTTCATCCTAGCCTCCCAAGTAAGATACCCGTGATGTCGCATGGCTCCATGAAGCCACTGTTCCAAATTGCCATTGTTGACATACTCGTAAACCAGCATCCTAGATCATGAATTAGAACAGGGTATTTTCAAATGGTACACAAGAAAGAACATAATACCCATTCTATTACAGCACGCGCACGTGAAGGTAATGAAAAATCCAGAGCTTCATTTTCAAAAAAGGTATCCAGGACTTCCAGATAGGGAAATACCTGTGAGTTCCTTCAATGCAGTATCCTAGAAGGCGAACCAAATTTTTGTGACGCACGTGGCCAATGGCTTCAACCTCCACTTGGAACTCTTTCTCTGCTTGACCTCTGGGACAAAGATCATAAAATCAAACTCAAGTCGGTAACTAAAACAAAAGGACCAGTACGGAAAGAATATAATTTGATTCTATCAACTCACAGATTGTTGAGGAGCTTCTTAATAGCTACAGGTGTTCCATTAATCAAATTTCCCCTGTAGACAATGCCATATCCACCCTCGCCAAGAATATTCTCCTTTGAGAACCGGCTTGTAGCAACCTCAAGATCTCTCAATGTAAACCAGTGGCCCCAACCCAAGTGTGAAAATTCAGGTAATCCAGTTAAAGGAGAAGGAGCAGTTATTGGATGTGAATTATAAGCTTTATATGCAGTTTTGCATGAACTCCCTTCTTCTCCTGATTGTGACCCACAACAGTCCTTATCAACGTGATGGAAGGAACCCGACTGACTGCTGTTATCACCGTTTTTTCTCCCCATTCCAAGATGAACCAAAACCTTGTCTGATTCTTTATCACTGGTTTTGTCATGAATAGTGAGAAGAATTCCATCACGTGGAGCAAATTCATTTGTTGATACTTGCTCAACCCGAACTTCTTTAATTTCCTTAGAAACAGTAGGTATTTGGCTAATAGGGAGATTGTCCGTAGCTCTTTTTGACTTCCTCCGGAAAGTGAGATAAAATGTTAACAATAAGAGGATGACCACTATGAAAATCCCAACAAGGATTCCAATCAATTGCCAGACCTTGAGACCAAACACAGCGGTTTTTTGCGATAAATCCTCCTTTAGATTAGAAGCCATCTTCTAGGATGTCAACAGACCTATAAAAATAGCATAAATTAAATGATGAACAGCAACTTTACACACAAAACACACATCTAAGAAAGTATTAGTTCTATTAAACCCAATATGCAGCTAAAGTTGTAATTTTTATTTCTAAATTCTCAAATTGCAACTCCAAGTCAAACAGAAAATATATGCACTTGCACATATTTATTTTTTTCCTTTTACTACCAATGAGGAGAATCATGTTCCCCATTTGTAAAATCTTCAATATTAACAATGAATGTGGGAAGGAAGGAAGAAAAGGGCATCCTGCAAATGCATAATGTATTAAAAGGAAACACAGTAAGCAAACAGCAAATTCATAAACTGAGCCAGTCAACCAAGAGATCATGTAACAAGATCCACTAATAGAGAATGTAAAGCAACATAAACAAAAGCCCTTATGTAACTTCTGATGCCAATTTAAGAAAATAAACAAGAAATGCAAATAAATGGAAAAATACAGAAATAAAGGTCATGACTTTGAGAAAGTTTCAATTTTTATAATTCCCATACCTTCCTGAGATATACCCCAATACACAATCTTCAATGACCAGATCTCAAGAACTCCATCATCATTATCTTCCTCAAAGGGATGAATAAAAAGCCAATCCACAGATCTTGACCAAGAAAACCCAAGAAAGCCAATGCACTTACCAGATGACAACAACAAAAGAGCTACACAAGTTAAATACTAGCAAAACTAATACTAGTACAATCTTGTATCTGATTTTTCACAGCATTGATAGCAGATTAAAGTCCAAATCTAAGCTGAGATGGTGCTTTCTGAGACCACCACCTGCCCCTTCTGAAAGACAGTAAACCAGATGACAACAACAAATAAAAGGGCTGAATTTGCAAAGAGACTAAAAATACATAGAATAATAAATGGTATAAGGGTGCTTTTTAGAAATAGGAATATGACAGAGAAAGAAAGGAAAGATGGAGTTATCAGTGGTAGGTGATAAGAGAAATTTGCCTTACAATTACAAACAGTAAAAGGGAAGTCATGGAAGAGGTGCAAGCCAGCTTCTTAGTTGGCACCACCACACCCTTTTTTTTTTTTTCTAATTTCTTATGAATATGACTGATTATCAGGAAAAAAATATTTACTGCCATCAACAACTATAAAACAAGAGAAATGTAATTATCATAGGAAAAAAGTAGTATAATTGTTGGTGAAAGAAAGGAAGATGAGAGTGTATTTGTTTGATGAGAAGGTAAGTAAGAGTGAGCTTCTATTGCCACAAATAAAGCTGACCCATTTAACAGAAATTCCTAAAATTCTGATACCATAAACTTGGATTTTATTATTACCAAAAAATCTTGGACAAAGGTGATGTAATATGCATGCACACATCACCTGCAACTAAAAGTAGGGTAACTTTCTACAGTCTTTCCTTTTTTACTTTTACCTTACTTGTATAGGGAGAAAAAGATGGGAGTAGAAAGAAACAAGAAAACACAGTGGAAGTGGCAGTAAAATGGAAAAAGAGGAGAAAAAGTTTGGAAGCAAATGCCAGTCTTTATTTGGGCATTGTCAGTAACTCACTGACTTGAGGTTTGGGTGGATGACATCCTGGACTGTTATAGACCGCTTGTGGACCAAGTCAAGAGCTCTCTTAATTTTCTTGCCCTTTTCAGGTTGTTTTATTTTTGAGGATCTTTTATTTTATTTTTGTATTTATAGTTTTATAATCTCATCAATTTGTTTTTCTTCGAGGAGAGGATTTCAACGTTTTTCTTCCTGTTTTACTGTTAACTACTGTTAAAATCCGTGCGATGCGTGGATAATTTAATAGAATACTAAAGTTATATTTATTATTTAATATGGTGTACAAAAATACAACAAAATCTATAGAAACTCAAAGGATACATATCATATAGTAACAAATAAATTGTGTGTTCCTTATTTATTCATATTGTCAAATTAGCAAGTAGTTAATACTATACATTTACTAATGTGACTTTTTATTAAAATTTTGATACTACTTCTCTTTTAATATAACATATGTAGATACATATTTTGTCACGACCCCAAATCCTAACATGTCGTGATGACGCATATCGTGGAACTAGGCTAGCCAACCATCACATTACTATGCATTTGTTCCATTATAGTAATTCACAATTCACTAATAAACAGCAACATAGCATAAAATAATTTCTTAAGTCTTAGCGCCCCAATAATAGTCTAACAACTCTAAACAAAACCTCCCAAGACTGGAGTCAACATGGTCACGAGCATCTACGAAATAAAACTAACTCTACTAATGTCTTGAATAAAGTCTAGGAATGAAATGCTAAAACTAAATAAGGAAGGGAAATGGAGAAGTTGTGGACGCTGGACGGCTACCTCGAAATCCCGTAAAACTGCTGCTAACGAACAGAGACAGCTGCTGCTCCGAGCCGGTACCTGGATCTGTGCACAGAGGCACAAGGAGTAATGATGAGTACGCCAACTCAGTAGTAATGAAAATAAATCACAGTCTGAGAAATACAAAACACACAACACAGATACACCAATTCACAAAAAACAGTAAAAACACCAAGTTACCATGTATTCATCAAATACATAAGTTCGAAAACCAAATTTCCAGAAATCCTTTGAAAACAAATATAATTTCAATATATCTCAGTAAAACTCTCAATAAAAATCAGTTTGAAAAACGAAGTGAATCGTAGTTAAAAACTCAGTAAAACTATCATAAATCTGCCCCCCGGGCCATAATCATTTCTCATAACAATTTCCCTCAGCACCTCACCATCACTCAGTATCAGCCCATCAGGAAACCTCACAGTCACTTAGTATCAGCCCCGCGGGCAATCACTCAGTAGGTACCTGCGCTCACTGGGGGTGTGTACAAACTCCGGAGGGGCTCCTACAGCCCAAGCGTTATAACAAGCCACATCATGGCATAAATCACTCACAATATTGGCCTTCGGCCTCTCTCATATCATATCATCCTCACAATAATGGCACGCAGCCTCACTCGGTCAGACACTCTCAACATGCTCTTCAGGCAATAAATATACCGAGTTCTCGACCCAAAAACAGTGCTTCATTTTCAATAAATAGTATCAAAATACTCTGAGTGTCAAAACAATTATCAAGAAAAGACCGAGTGAAAACTATAAAATATCAAGTGAGAAAAATAGTAAAAAACAGCCCCAAGGGGTAAACAGATCGACACTAGGCCCCAAACATTGCTTACATCCCAAATCATATCAAGATATATCAATACTATTAAGCATAGGCTTAAAAATCGGTTTCGCAACTCAATAGTTACCTAAATAGGGAATATATTTTCAAAGTTCCAATCTTTGCATTCCAAAACCCGTGAAAGGGTGCAGAGTCCGAGGTTTCATACTCTCAGGACAGAATTTAAAGACATTACTTACCTCAAACTAGCCCGAAAACTATTCCGCAATTCGCTTGCCTTTCGAATCAACTTCTGAATGCTCCAAATATACCAAGTTCATATTTTTATCATCAAATTATGCTTAAGGAATGAATTCCGATTGAAAAATATCGATTTTAAGCACAAATCCGAAATCGGTCAAAACCCGACCCCCGGACCCGCGTCTCGGAACTCGACAAATTTTATACCAAAAAGTTCTTCATCATTGTATTGGTAAAAAATATAGCCTCATACGTGTACAAATTTTGGATGACTCAGCCAGCCAGGTGGACCAAATAAAATATCACACGTGGACCCTGGATAAAAAGGTATGGTCAATACAATGAATTAGCCGCGGAAAGATCATCAAAGAAGAAGAGACACGGTCACAACGAATCCGGACGCAATAATGGGCAAATTCGAAGATCAGCAATCAATGTCTTGTACGTTATGTAACTCCTAAAATAACAGTTACTATTCACCATTGTAACGCCTCATTAATGTAATAATTAATCATTAAATAGGCCATCATGACAGAAATCCAAACGTTGTACTAGGAGAATATCCCTATAAAAGGGATAAAAATGTAACAAACAGGGACATCTGATTTTTCGGAGACTAAGATACTTTATTCTTTGCATATTGCTCTCGAAATTATTTCTACTTTATTCTTTATTTTACTAATTCGATTATCAGTAATCCAAGTTTATCCTAAATTAAGTTTTAGTCAAAGGATCTTATTCTTTGGTTAAACAAATTGGTTCCGTTACCGGGAAACGATAATCATCGTTTTTGCTACCAATCGATATCCTTAAAATCATGTTGAATTTCAACAACAACAACGTCAACAATAATGACGATAACAACCAGCAAAGGAATGAAACCCCAGTTTCAACTCCTCCTCGAGGAACTCCACGAGCTTCGAGAGAACCATCTCCTGAAAGAGCTGACAATCGTAACAATAATGAACAACCGGTGGAATCAGATCAAATAAGGAAAATGATTGCTGAATACGTGGGGCAGGCTTTGCGAGAATTTGCAAGAGGATTACCACAAGTACCTCCAGTACCACCAACACTGCCTCTGAATAATACAATTCTAGTAGAAGATTTGCAAGCGGGGTTAACAAATTCAACCAGGGATGAAACTCTCAATACACTTCCTGAAACACGACCAGGTACGACTAGTAATTCAGAATTACAAAATTTATTATTAACCATGCAGAAGCAGATGAAAGAACAAAACGATCGCATCGAGCAAATCCCTGGTGTTCCACCTATTATCAAAGGAATCGATGTGGATAGATATTCGCTACAACCTTGGAAGCCAAGTGCAACCCCATTACTTATACCCAAGAAGTTTAGAATGCCTGATGTCCCCAAATACGATGGAACAACCGACCCACGTGATCACGTGACTGCTTTCACCATTGGAGTAAAAGGCAATGATTTAACAAAAGCGGAAATAGAATCAGTCCTTGTCAAAAAATTCGGAGAAACACTCACGAAAGGAGCCTTAACCTGGTATTCTCTTCTCCCTGAAAACTCTATAAATTCTTTTGCTGAACTTGCAGATTCGTTTATAAAAGCACATTCTGGTGCACAAAAAGTTGAAAAACGAATGGAAGATATATTCAAAATAAAGCTAGGAGACAAGGAATTACTCTGTGAGTTTGTAGACAGATTCCAAAGGGAAAGAATGTAACTACCAAGGGTTCCTGACAACTGGGCAGCCATGGCATTCACAAGTAACTTAAACGAGAAAAGTTCAGAAGCCACGAGACGACTCAAAGAGAGTCTAAGAGAATTTCCAGCCACGACATGGAATGATGTATACAACAGGTACAATACTAAACTAAGGATTGAAGAGGATATAATTACACGATCAAAAGATGAAGAATATCACAGAACAAGACGCCTAGAATCAGAGAAAAAGTCAGGTAAAAACAGGTATGATCCTTACTTAGGACCCCCGAGACGTGACCTACGTCCCAGGTTCGAAAATACAAAACCTTCAGGAAGAGATATAAACTCATCCTCATCTAGATCCAGGAGAGATCGAGATGAACAATTCCGGGATATTACCCGAATTGGGCACCATAACTTTAATGTAAGCAACACTGAGCTCGTCTCAATACTAAGAAGTATGGGAGACAAAGTTAAATGGCCGAAAGAAATGCGTTCTAATCCTAACAGGAGGAACCTCGATCAATGGGGTGAATTCCACAATGATCACGACCATAGAACAACAAATTGCAGATATTTACAAGGTGAAGTAGAACATCTATTAAAATAGGGCTATTTAACAAACTTGTTTAGTGATAAAGGTAAACATGCATATATGAAGAACAAGTAGGAGCCACCAAAACCACCCTCCCCAAAACGGACTGTTAATGTCATACATTGAGGAGAATAAGTAAACGGGATAGTTTGCCAGCTAACATCAAAAGTCACGAGCACCCACGAAAAGCGGGTTCGAGAAGAAATGACGGAAGAACAAATATATTTTGACGACGCAGACTTTGGTGGATTAATACTTCCACACAATGACGC
>ML249802.1:0-29808 GCA_005239495.1 Nicotiana undulata
CTCGGTACATTTGATTTGTATGCACCAGCTTGAGGGGGAGTGTTAGTTAAGTAGTCAAATAGGAGTAAATAACACTAACCCTAATCCTATGTGTACTAGGAGTAGGACATGTAATATCTGTATATATAGGGCTCATTGTATCATTGAAAATAACAAGAATATTATTTTTCTCCCGTGTTTTCTCACATTAACAATGTACCTTTTGATCTCTAATGATCAAAATCTTCAGTAATAAAATCATAAATTAACATGTCACTCTGATTATTTAAAATTGAATTTCATGCTCTGATTTTGAATGGGCTTTGAAAAATAAGGACATCCATTTATCATAGTAATTTACTATCAATAAATGCATATTATGTAATAGAAGATCTTCTAGGATTGCAACTGGAATATGAGAGCTTATACATATTTCTCTTACTAATACCTAAAGGAATCTACTTCCAGAAAAAGAAAAAGTTATTAGGAATATTAGTATTAGGATGAAACGTGTTTGAATATAACGGATTGGATGCAGCGGATTGATACGCCCGAACCCAGTTAGGATTGAGGTTTAGTTTGATTGATTAGGTATAAGAATTAATTAATTTTGGAGAAGGAAAAGAGATGTAATTCAGAAAAGCTTTTTCTTAATTTTAAGAGATTAATAACTCGCAAAACATACTAGATAGAGTATGTCGACCTACTAAGAAATCACTTAAATCAGTACTGCCCATTAGGTGATAGGGACAGAGTTGTTCCTGCAAGCATGAATATACAAGAACATCACCTGGTAGCATCCCACATAGAGAAGCAGAGCAGCAACAGCAACAAAAGGATAACTCCCAAGAAATTTATAATAAGCTGAAAGAAGAAACAGCGATAGGGCCTGTAGATTACACCACAGAAATAGCAATACTTTCTTTCAGAAACCATACCAGCAAGCAGAATAATACCCTAGATGAAAAATGATAAGAATCTAAAGTACAATCATATGATTAGATGCTTACAATTCCACTGACTCCTCCAATTAACAATGGCCTTCTCCCAAGGTCATCAGCTTTTAGGACAGCGACTGCCGTCATTAGTGACTGTAGGAGAATAATTTTAGTCGACGCAAACAAAGAGCATAGAATCAGAGGGAAATTAACATTCTAGTCCAACAGAATATTAGTCCTTCAAATAAAAGAGTCGGGTTAATATTCATGAACGAGAGATAACAGGCTTCTCCTGGCTACAGCTACTTCACTTACCTTAAATATACCAATAACGACTGAAACTCGAGCAGCATCCGCAGCCGCAGAAAAACCAGCACTCTGATAAGAAATTGCTTCAAAATTACCTTTTGCAAGATCAAATTACTAATGAGGAGAAAACTGAAGGAGTATAATTAGCAGGGTACCTGAAGAATTGAACCAGCATAATATAGAACGCTTGGCTGCCCAGTTATCTGTCAAAACTACCACATAAGCTTGAAAGCAAGAAACTACTTTAACATCAGCTGATAGTAGAAACTGCAACGTATCACATGCAAAGAAGTAGATCGATCTCAAATTATATTACCTGTTGAAAAAGGACCAAACCTCCGCCAATTATAAATGCTTTCAAGCTTGGCCCCTGAAATACCTCCAGAAAATTTCCTTCAGCTTCTTCATCTGAGTAGGCAGTTTTCAATGAGATAATTGTATCTTCTATCTGTTTTTCAGATACTTTGTCACCAGCAGGGCGGCCTCTTAGTTTGCTCAATGCACCAATAGCCTTCTCTTTGTATTCCTGCAGTGGCCCTTTACTTTGAATTGCCCTCAGAAGTAACCATCTGGGAGAGGGAGGGAGACTCCACATGCCCAAACCCATAAGTAAAGCAATTGGAGCACTTAATCCAAACATGTAACGCCACCCTTCTACGACATTAATTTCATAGCTACCTACAAAATAACCCAGCTGGAGATTCCATCATTCAATTTGATCCATTTCTCTTGCCAAATTAAGATGATATGAGAATTTAAGAGATATAGGAAACCATACCAAAATACCCAGTACTATTGCCAGCTCCTTTAAAGAGATTAATGTTCCTCTGATTTGGGATGGACAAGTCTCTGCTATATATAGAGGTGCTCCATGCATTGCCTTTTGAAATGAGGCCGATGAGAACAATCAAATGAAAAATTTCAGGTACTTACTCATCCAATGATTAAGCTATGACAGAGAAATAGCCAGTATAGCAAGCACAAACAGTGGAACTGGGATGAGTAAAAAGCAAACAAAACCTACCAAACCAATTCCAAGCCCATAAACAAGCCGGCCCAACAAAAGTGCCCCTAGTCCTGGAGCATAAGCAGTTAGTGAACCACCAGCCGCATATAAAAGGGCTGCTATGATCAGTTCCCTTCTCCTCCCTACAGAAGTTAACCCAAGAAACTTAGCCAAAATTATTTCTGAATAAGTTTGAGACTCAACAAAACTTGAAGTAAGTGAACTCCACCTAAGAAATCAGCGAATGGGTAGGCAAGTATGGAGCCAATAAGGGCTCCATAAAGGGAACCACTGACCTATATCCAAGGGAAAGAAGAAGAACTGATATTTAGAAATTTGGTATGTCAGAGAAATAATAACACATGGAATATGCAACATAGAAAACATACCACAAGACCAAGCTGAACAGCAGAGAAGTTGTACCAAGTCGTTCCACTAAGCTCAGCTGACTGATACATCAATAAATGAACATTTTCAATGTAAATCCTTAATAGATAGTACATGAATAGTAAAGCACAGATGAAGTGGGATACATCAAAGAAACTGATAAATACCTGCAATGAGATGGTAGCACCTGAGGTTGCACCTATATCATAGCCGAATAATAAACCGCCTAGAGCCGGAAAGAGAAATCTGATATTTGACACAATGAGTTATTATTTTTGCACCGCGAAAACCATACAATCTGAAACCATGGTAGTATATTTTTTGGGCAAAAGAGTCAACATAGTTATTTGAACATTAAAAATCACATGACATTATTTATTGACTTTTATCACTGAATAGTTCACTAAGATCACAAAGAGCAAGATGGCAAAAGAATTTAGATAGAAAATGTATATCTAGAGAGTATGGATGGCAAAATCTTGCTGCTTAATACCACATGCTAATAAAGAGAGTAGAGGCAGTTACGCATCACAATCAAGTAAGAGTATCGTCACACGGGAGTAATAAATTTCTAATCACCATAAGTAAAGAGTTTCAATTTTCTTAGACTATCAATTTTTGAGTTAATTTACCGAACAATTCGAGAATTAAGCTAATAATTTAGTAGAAACAATGAAGAAATATGGAATATACGAGAGTTAAGGTCATATGAGTTCTTCTTTTCCTCTTCTTTAAATTATGATAACCTCAGAAAGAAAAATGTTTTATCAAATGTCTCGAGAATCTTAAATTGAAGTACTTGAATTTTATATGTATAAAATCCAACTCATCAGTAGACTATGTAGCTTAAGGCAAATAACAGATTGAAAGAAAAATGGGGAGAACTTACGGCAAAATGACAGAAGACCAACTGAATTCCTCTACATAGGCCGACTCAGCATTATTAGACTTAGCTTCTTCTCCTGAAGATGCCGAAACCTATGAGGAAAAGAAAAAAGCTAAAGGAAGAGAAACAAAAAAGGGGGAAATAGAAGTAAAAGAATCGAAATTAAAAGCATTCAGTTTGTCTGCATTTTACCTTTAGTCCGAGCCTGCCAATAGGCAGTAATGGAAAATTTCTTTCGTTGTTCCTTGCCATGAATGAGCAATTTCTTCTTGTACATTGATTTAGGGTCCTAGCAGTGAAAATTTGCTTATTCGATAGACTAAGCAATGGTGGTCTTGAGTGTGTTATTGTAGGATAGTACAAAGGTTGAAGACAAGTGGAAGCCATTTGTGCAGTGTAATGTAATAGTAGTACTAAACGCCGAGACCTTAATAAAAAAAATCAATTTCAATTGAACATCTATTGCCTCCGAGACGCGCGTGAGGCCGCGCTTTGATGCGTTTGCTGCATACAATCCACAAATTTTAGCTCAATAATAATACCACTCAGACAGGAGTCAATCTTATTAGGGAGCCCTTTGCCTAAAATTCACACGAATTGGAATTTAGACCAATTCCAATATAAATACAGTACTCCTTATATATAATACTAGGTATTTACTGTAAAATCTATTTTTTATGTTATATTTTACCTTTCTCTAATAGATTTTTACCTTTATTAGCAACAAACTTCTATATAAATAATAAGCCTAAAGATTTTAATTTGATCAAATCTTTTTAAAAAATTTAATGCACCACTTATTAAAAAAATATTGTGTTAGTACATATTTCTATAATTAAAGATTTCATTTAATTCGATTAAAAGATATGCTTGTATATTTTTATTTTATTGCACGAAAGTTTCTATCACGCACAATGCCTAATATTTGAAGATCTGCACATACAATCTTTTCTGTTGGACAAAGTTTTCGTCTTGTACGGTGCTTATTATAAATAGAATTCTATTTAAGGTGAATATCTATATTGTATAGAGATCTTAGGAATTTTACTTGGTGGCTCAGTCACTTTTTCCCTTAAATAGGGGGGTCATATTCCTTTGTAATTCATCCCAAAATTTAATAAGAATTCCCTCTCTCTCTTTCTCTGCAATATTGTTCTTTTTCTTTTATTGTTTCATAACACGTTATCAGCACGAGACTCTAACCAATTGAGTAGAAGCCTTGGGATTGAGCACGAGACTCTAACCAATTGAGTAAAAGCCTTGGGATTGAGCATAATGATCAATTGTTCCATGAACTTCCTTCATGATTAAATTCTAGATTTAAGGTAAGCATTTTACTTTATTTTTCTCTTTTAAATTCTTGAAATTCTATAATTTGATTTTAAATACATGCAAAGACAATAAACTTTGATTATAACTCTAATAGAGTATGCAAGAAATTATAACCACCCGAAGTGGTAAAATTTCTATGCATTGCCATGATCAAATTTATGTATGATTGTGGACAAATAAGTGGAAATTCGTCCAATTGGATTTGCTTCATTCTCATTCCCCTTAAGAGAATGTGATAGCAATATGTGATAAGTCTGAAAGAAGACAAAATTATTGCCGTGAAGGTATCAATGGATGTGGACGTGGCAATAAATAAAATTATAATCATCATCATTGTGCAATGAGAACAATAAGGATTCTCAAAATAATTCTTTACTTTGTGAAAGTAATATTTGTCATCGATTTGACATGAGATTTTGTAAAGCACATATAGATGATTATGGTCCATTTATCATGTGAATGTGACAACATATGATTTATGAATACATACTCATTTATTGTTTTAATAAATGAGGT
This sequence comes from Nicotiana undulata, assembly GCA_005239495.1. Lineage (NCBI taxonomy): Eukaryota > Viridiplantae > Streptophyta > Magnoliopsida > Solanales > Solanaceae > Nicotiana > Nicotiana undulata. Next base: position 5,354 of record ML249802.1, read on the forward strand.
GACGCACATGCTAGGTGACGAATGTGTGGGCGTGCACTGATAGGGATTGTGACTTGGTCCGTCCCATAGCGGCTATTAAGCCGCATGTTTGATTTGAAATCATATGATATCCTGTGTTTTAGAGATTTATACTTTATTATGGGTTGTATGCCATGTTTGGGGCTTTGTGCTGACCTGTTTAGACCCTTAAGGGTATTTTTCACTATTCTCACACTATTTTGATAGAAAATTTTTGAACTCAGTCATGCTTTATACCTGTTGTTGTTATTACTGTTATCACCATGTTTTAGAATACTGAGAGATATTTTGGGCCGAGTCCCGTGAGTTGTGATGAGTTGCCCGAGTGGCTTGTGAGGATGACTGAGCGAGGCCGAGAACCGAGTTTGTGAGGATAGTTATGGATCGGGCTGCACGCCGCAGCAAGGTATGTGGATCGGGTTGCACGTCGCAGCGATATAACGCTTGGGCTGAAGGAGCCCCTCCAGACGTCTGTACACCCGTCGACTATTATTTGGATCGGACTGCACGCCGCAACATATGTTATGTGGATCGGACTGCACGCCGCAGCATATGTTATGTGGATCGGGCTGCACGCCGCAGCGGTTATGTGTATTCATGGTACCTGTTGAGTGAGAGTGCTGAGTGTGAGCATCGACTTGTGTTAGTGGAGTCACGAGTGACTGGGAGACCTTATTTATGAGTGATACTGTGCCCGAGAGGCTATTATTTGTGAGATCATTATTTTTCACTCATCTTTACATTGAGTCTCTTTAATAATCATTGAGTTAATGTTTTATGCAAGTTTAAATGGGAAAACTGTAGTTTGGGAAGTATTTGGAAAATGTAGACTTTTGACTTGCTCTATTTACTTTCACTGGCACATATTTTATGAAATTACAACTTTTAAATGCTCGTCACTGCACTCAAGTCTTTAGTTACAGTTGTTACTTACTTAGTTGGCGTACTCACGTTACTCCCTGCATCTTGTGTGCAGATCTAGGTACCGGGCCAGAGCGCTAGCTGACTTCCACCTGCTTTGGAGCCACTTCAAGGATAGAAGTAGTTGTTTGGCGTCCACAGCGTGCCTTTTTCCTTTCCTAGGTTATAGATTTCTCGTATTTTCTGGATCTGTATTAGCAAAGAAATGATAGTATTCAATGTATTTACTCCTTTAGATACTCATGACAGTTGACTCCGGATGTTGGGTTGTGGTTAGACTTGATCCTTCTATTACAATTATTGGCAACATGCTTGAAAACGGGGATCTTAATTGAAATATTATAACTTATGATCTAAATGGAAAGTTTTACTTGTTATTCTCGATAGTTTGGCTAGCCTAGTTTCACGATAGGCGCTATCACAATTTTGGGGTCGTGACATATATATACAGATAAAAATGTTGGATAATCTTAACAAAAGGCTGAATAAGAATATTTCGCAAAGGAAGTTTATTTGATTTCTTGATTACCATCAGTAGGAAAGATAAACAAGCATAAAGTAGTTGGGCCATTTCAATGTCATTCCCGTGTCCGTGTTGAATGATTCAGTAAGGAAAACTCAGATACGTATGGAACTATGTCTTAATTGTGTCCAAGCCATTACTATGTGTTTTTGTGCCAAACATCGTTGGCTCTACCATCTCAACCAAAAAGAAGTTCCTGTGCTTTCTATTTCAGGTATTCGGACTAGATTTTAAGTCATTTTTATTAGCTATCAACAGAGATACATATAACCCTTGTCATCTATTTCTGGTTAGGTATCTTAGTATCCTCTGATCTGATGCTTTTTATGATCTCATGCCAATGTTGGACGGAAAAGATCATTTGAGTATCTCATTCAGAGATGGGGCCCACTAGATGGATGGATCTCCCTGCACTTTCGACCGTTATTTTTTTATATGTCATTGGTTCTCTATTTATATCCTATAGTGGATCATCATTGGATATTTCCTGCCTAAATGTTGCATTTTATATAGTGGTCACAGATATTTATATGCTCTGTTCGATTCGTAACTGTGGGCGAAGGCTTGACGTAAGTTAGGGATATCGTATCCTAATGTGACATAGTACAGTGACAGGCAGCCTTGTTCCAGCAGTAAACCATAAATGGAATTTACTGAAAGATTATGCTGGTCGTAGGTGAAGGATAAGACCGGGGAAAGCTGATTGGCAATTTTGTGTATGAATTCTGATATGGAATGACTTTTGAGAAGCCTGGTGTGTAGCATGTTGCAGTAAAGTCTAGGTAGTGGCTTGCGGCAACTTCTTTCTTAGTATGTTTTCCATAATCAATGTTTTAACTGAAACATTGTGATCCTTAAAGTTCCGTGAGTTTTTACTTTGAAAAATTCCTTGAACTCGTATTTGTCTAGAGGCGGATGTAGTGCATATTCGACGGGTTCACTTGAACGTATAACTTTCGACAGTAAAATTTATATGAAAAAATTTATTAAAATTGCAAAAATAGTAGATATGAACCCATAACTTTAAAACATAATGGGTTCAATACTAAAAAATTTAAAAGTTGAACCCATAGAGTTTAAATCCTGGATCCGCCTCTGTGTTTACCTGTATTGTTGAGTAGTCAATAATTAGTATACAAGACGATGTTTGATGTGCATGCTATTTGCGGATGATAGTGTTAATTGACAAAATAAGCAAAGAGAGTTTTGACCAGAAGGGGGATCTCAGTAGAAACACTTATAGAGACTATGGATTTTAGGATAGCTAGAAGTAGACAGCAAATATGCATGCAAGTTTAGCTCTGTTAAAAGAAATGAGATGAATTGAGACTAGACAAGTTCTATAGCACAGTGGTGAGACCAACAATGTTGAGAGTGACTGTAGGACCTCTAAGACCCAACATTTCTGCAAGATGAATGTCATAGAAATGTGAATGTTAAGATGGATATTCGATCAAACTAGACAAAGTAAGATAATAAATTATCACATGAAAGCAAAGTAAAGTAGCACACATAGAGGATAAAGTAAGAGAAAGTCATCAACTATATTTTGGACATGTTTTGCTTAGACCTTCACACGTGCCAGTTTGTAGGTACGACATTATGATGAATGAAGGTGCTAAGAGATGATAAGGCAGACCTATAATAATATGGGGAAGGTTGTTTCAAAAGTACCTATAATATCTTAGAATCAATCAGATGTAGCTAAGACCAAAACATAATGGAAGCAAATGGTCCATATAGGTGATACCAACTAGTTGGGATTAAAACTTAGTTGTTATTTTGACATTAGGTCTAGTGTTAACTAGGAGATTTTTGGATTGGTGGTGAGTTGTTGAAAAAAAGTAATTACTTGAGATTTAGGGAACCTCTACTTTAGAGAAACCCTAATTTGTGTTGAAAATCATATTATACTAAAAGTAGGAAGCTCCTAACTTCAAAGTTGAATTACGATAATATCCTTTAAAATTTGAACTACAATTTTCTTTTTTAAAAAAAAATCTTTAATTAAATAAGGTTTAACCTTTTTGACAAAAAATGAATACTAGCAACGTTCTCTCTCCTCTCTGAACCCAACGGCTATCTCACTGCTCCTCCACGCGCCATCCCATGGAACCGCCGGACTGCGCCGCTCCGACGCGTCTGGGAGGTCAAACGATTCCAAATAACATGGCGAACCAACCCTCTGATCCAATTAGCACAAAATTGACCTATGCCACTAAGGTCATCTCCTGCGGCTGCTACGAACTCCTCAATCTGCCATGGCAGAGAAGCTGTAATAGCCACTCAAACCATACACAACGGCATGCCGACGGTACTATTCAAAGCCTCAGATTACTATGGTGTTATGGCTTAGGCGTGCAAACTTACAATTGTCTGAAGATTTCTCAAACCAAGGCCCCAAATTGACAAAATTAGGTCAAAATTCAAAGAGATAATATCGATTAAGGGCGCTGTCAAGATTGGCGTCTATGACATGTATAACGTTTTCCTTGATTTCACTAATGAAGAGGATTTTAATGTTGTCTGGTTCAAAAGAGTTATCGAAATTGAAGGGCAACAAATGTGGCTTCAAAAATGGTCGTCAGATTTCAAGCCGGAAGAAGACCTGCATATCGCTTCGGTATGGGTTCTTCTGCCTGGCTTACCATTCCATATGCACACGTGGAATTATGTTAAACAAGTCGTGAGTACAATTGGTACTCCACTTGAAATGGATTTAGCTACTAAAGGAAGAACAATGCCTAGCATGGCCAAAGTTAGAGTTGAAATCGATTTGCTTAAGGAACAACCGAACTCTGTTTATGTAGGACAAACATATGACAACGCTCCTCAAAAGGGCTTCGTGCAAGAAATCGAATTCAAGGGTGTTCCTAAATATTGCAAATTCTGTCAAACATTGGGGCATAATTTGGTCAACTGTAGAGACTTAGAAAGGAAAAAATCTACTGAAAATAGGGAGTTAGAGGGCCAAAAGAATGAGGTTGGAAAAATCAAAATGAGGTTGGAAAAATGGAAGCCGGAACTAGGGATCGAAATGTTGTGAATAGAGAAGCTGCTGAAATCAATGATCAAAACTAAATAGCAGAATCTGCTGCTGCCGCGAAGAAGGATAATTCTAAAAATGGAAATGCTGATATGGTTGATCACAATCAAAAATCAGAATCTCTTGCTGTTGTGTATGATGAAAATACTAGAAACAATGCTAGAACAATTGTGTCTTTTAAACAAAGAGAGGCTGAAATTGCTGGAAATACTTTGCATGTCGAATCTACTGCCTTAGAAACTAATGTGAAGGCTAGAAACATTGCTAGAAAAACTGTGTCTGTTATACAAAGTGAGGCTGAAAATAATGGAAATACTTTGTCTGTTGAATCTACTGCCTTAAAAACTACTGTGAAGGCTGGAATTTCCGGAAATGCTGATCGAAAAAGTGCGTTTGATAAAGAAAAAGAACCTGGAAATTCTGAAAATGTTGTGGCAGTAGAACCTACTGCCTTTGGAACTGCCGTGGATGTTGAAAAATCTGGAAACGCAACTAGGAAAACTATGCCTATTAAAGAAAATGAGGCTGGAAATTTTGGAAATTTTGTTAACATAGAAACACTTAGACAGGTTAATCAAAACAAGGAAACTGTGTCTGCTGAATCTGTTGCATCAGGAACTGTTGTTAACAATGGACAGTCGAAAAACAAAATCAGTCAAAAGCAACAGAGGGAAAATCTGAAATATGTACCTACTGTTAATAGGAAATATGGTAGATTGGAGTACAGGGAATCTGCTAAAGCTACTGAATGTCGAACTGATGCTAATGTTGAGAAGATTGAATTGCAACAACCTTCATGCAACATCAGGGAGAGATCCAGGAAAAAAGGCAAAAAAAGCAAACACGGAAAGCTTCCTAAGAAAAAAGCCAAAGTATTATTCAAACAAAGTCTCAACTTCTTTACCGGCTATAGCAGGAGAAAGACTCATAACAAAGAGATAAGTTGGGCTATTCAAAACCTGAAGCAGCACATTCCTAATGATAATATCGTGAATGCGAAGGAGTGTGAACATGGAGATCAAACTAAGCATGTCAATGAACAAGCTAGGCCAGTTAACGACCAAACTAAGGGTGCCAATGACCAACTGCCCTCGAGAACTGAAAGAGACAAAGATGAGCAGAAAGGCTATATCAATAATAGTGAAACAACAGAGGATTTGCAGGAGTCCATCCGAGAAAAGGAGAAGGAAGATTCTGAAAACAGAAAAACACAAAAGAAAGCTCTTAATTTAAGCGATTATGTCAATGAATCTATTAGTGTGCCTTTTGAAATTCGAAATCTCCTGGGATTGAAATTGTAGTTGATCTCAATACGGAACACAAAGACAAACATGATAGATACGTGACTAGTCAACAAATGGAGGTAACATCTCCAAACAGGGTGACAATAATGGTTCCTGAAGATAAAATCCAAATTGATTCAAAGGATGAATCTTTCCAGATCATATGTTCCAGAGAAAAGAAAAAGAAAAAAGGAAAAAAGAATAAAGGCAAAGATACTACACCTCCAAAAGGGGGACACTCATGCTAACCTGATCTATTTTGTTTCGATGATAAATGCCATTTTTTGGAACATTAGGGGAGTGAATACCAAAAAAGCCTTACCAAGGCTTAAAAAATTGATCTCCATCTATAAGGTGGAACTGGTTGCTATTATGGAACCTTTTGTTAGCACTAATCAAATAGAAAGGTGCAGGAGGTTCCTGGGCTACCAACACTGTATCTCTAACTCAAATGGTCAGATTTGGATCATGTGGTCAGGCAACAATATGATTACCATTTTAAACAACCACGAACAACATCTTACTATCAAATTGCAGTATGGGGCTGCCAACAGTGATCTCTACATCACAACAGTATATGCTAAATGTACTCCTGAAGAAATGAGAGAGTTATGGAATAGCCTAGAGTTAACCAATCTTCAAGTGAATGGTCCATGGTGCATTGGGGGGGATTTCAATGTCACTCTGGACCCGGATGAGAAAAAAGGTGGCAGACCTCACAGAATGAACAAAAGCCTAGAATTTAGCACTTGCATGAATAACTGTGGTATGATGGACTTGGGTTTTGTTGGACCAAAATACACATGGTGTAACAACTGGGAACCAAGAAGAAGAATATGGAAGAGATTGGATAGAGTATTTATCAATGATGATTGGCTCCAGATTTTTCAAAACAATATTGTCAATCACTTGGCTAGAATAGGCTCTGACCATAGACCTATTCTAATTCAATGCAAAGACACTTACCATCAGGGGCCTAAATACTTCAAGTTTTTAAAATTTTGGACTAATCAACCAACTTTTTTGCAGGTAGTTAAAGAAGTTTGGAGGAATCATGTCAATGGAAATCCTCTGTGGAGACTGCAACAAAAGCTTAAAATGCTGAGTAGAAGACTGACTCAATGGTCCAAAGACGACATTGGCAATGTTTTCAACCAAGTTCAATATTGGAAAAAAAATGGAAGACCTCGAACAAATGGATCTTATGAACAGTAATGATACAAACATAACTGAACTGAACAAAGGACAAGCTGAATACATTAGATGAATGGGGATGCATGATGATATTCACAGATAGAAAGCTAGGGTGAACTGTTTTAAAGAAGGAGATGCTAACACTAAATACTTCCATAGCACCATCATAGGGAGAAGGAAAAGGCTGCAAATCCTTAAAATCAAGGACAATGGAGGCCACTGGATTGAGGGGGATGCTAATATTGGAAAGGCTACTGTCCATCACTTTCAAAAGTTCTTTAACATCAATCACCACTACAATGATCATGATATCATCAATTGTATCCCACGATGTGTAACTGATGCAGATAATGAAAGTCTCACTGTCATTCCTGATACAGAAGAGGTCAGAGATGTTGTCTTCAACATGAGTCTAGATAGTGCAGCAGGACCGGATGGATATAATAGAAAATTCTTTCAATCTTGTTGGGATACCATAAAGGAGGATATCACTGATTTTGTTCAAGTTGTTTTCAATGGTAGGAGGCTCACTAAATTTTTTTTCTCATACATGTTTAGTTTTTATTCCTAAAGTGGATTCTCCTAGTAGTTTCTCGGATTTGAGACCCATTAGTTTGAGTAACTTTACAACCAAGATTATCTCCAAGATCCTTTCCAGAAAGCTCAATCCTATACTTGGAAAGCTTATATCAAAGAATCAAAGTGGTTTTGTGAAAGGTAGATTGATCACGGAAAATATCCTATTAGCTAAGGAGATTGCTCAGGGAGTGAACAAGAAGAACATAGGAGGAAATGTTATAATAAAACTTGACATGGAAAAAACTTATGACAGAATTTCCTGGACCTTTCTGATTGCGGTTATGAGGAAATTTGGTTTCGCTGAAAACTGGATAGACATGATACGGGGTATTCTTCAAAATATATGGTATTCTATCATCATCAATGGGGCTAGAACAGGTTTTTTTACATCTTCAGAAGGCCTCAAACAGGGAGACCTCTTATCCCCCTCTTTGTTTATTATTGGAGCTGAGGTTCTCTCTCGATCTTTAAATTCCCTTAATGACTTTATTGGCTTCACTCCTTTTAGCATGGATCAGAAAGATCCGATGATCAATCACTTAGCCTATGCTGATGATATTGTTATTTTCTCTGGTGGAAACAACATGACTCTCAAGTTAATCAAAAAGACTATTGACAGATATGAAAAGGCTTCTGGGCAGAAAGTTAACAATGACAAGAGCTTATTTATTATAACCCCTCACACATGTGCTGCAAGAATCAATAGAATTAGAAATGTTACAGGCTACATGGATAAGCCTTTTCCTTTCTGTTATCTGGGATGCCCCATTTATTTTGGGAGGAAGACTAGCAATCTTTTTGACGGTATGCTCTCTAAAGTGATCAAGAAACTTAATGGATGGCAAGCCAATATGATGTCCTCTGGAGGGAGAATGATTTTGATTAAACATGTCCTACAATCCCTCCCCACATACATCCTATCTGCTATGAACCCTCCCAAAGGAATCACTAAGCTTATGGAGAAACACTTTGCAAACTTTTTCTGGGGTACAAATGAAGGTAAAAACAAGTATCATTGGTCTTCATGGAACAACCTTTGTCTACCCAAAGATGAGGGAGGAGTTGGTGTCAGGAAAATGAAGGATATCATAGATACTCATAGCATTAAAAGATGGTGGAGATTCAGAACTCATCATTCCCTCTGGGCCAACTTTCTCAAGAATAAATATTGCAAAAGAGCCCATCCTATGAACAAAAAGCCAAACCCCACTGATTTTCATATTTGGAGAAACATGCTCAAAATCAGAGACAAAGCTGAGGAAAACATTAGGTGGGAAATACAACAAGGTAATTGTAGCTTCTGGTGGAATAACTGGACAGGTAAAGGTGCATTAGCCAACATTCTTCAAGGTACTGGGAGATCTTCTAAAGTACAGGTGAAAGACTTCATGCATAATGGAGAATGGAATACTGAAAAACTCAATGACGCTCTCCCTGCTCATATTATAGATAATATTGGGCATCTAGAAATAGGAAACCTAAATGAGGATGATTTCCCTGTTTGGACTATTTCTAATGATGGGAAATTTTCTTCTGACTCAGCCTGGCATTCTATTAGATTTAAGAAACAGAAGAATATTTTCATAAATAAAATCTGGCACAATTCTCTCCCCTTTAAAATGTCCTTTATATCTTGGGGAATTTTCAGAAATAGGCTACCATTTGATGATGTTATTTGTAGATTTGGTACTAACATTACTTCCAGATGTTCTTGTTGTTCTTTTGCGCAGGTAGAAACAGTTCAACATGTCTTTAATAGCATTGAAGCTGCCATCTTCATATGGAATACCATAGAAAATGCTTTTGGAATCAAACATCAACAGGAGCTTATTATTGCTACCTTCAAAAGATGGTGGGAGACAACGGCCAACAATAAAGTACACAACCAAATGCTTCAAATTTCTCCCACAATCATATGCTGGGAATTTTGGAAACAAAGAAATGCATGCAAATATGAAAAACAGAAGAAGTTTCAGCTAAACTCTATGAGACACCAAATCACATGGACATTTCCAACATGGTACCTGGTGAATACACTCAGATGGAATGGCCTGCATTATGTGATAAGGTCGAGAGACTCAGGCCATCTCATAAATGGATTCAAGTTACATGAGAGTTTCCTCTACCCGGCACAGTCAAAGTTAATACGGATGGGAGTTTTTGCAAAGAAAGTGATAAGGCAGGCATTGAAGGGGTGGTCAAGAACAATCAAGGGGACATTATTATGGCTTTTTCTATCCCTATCAAATGTGATGATAATACCATGGCAGATGCTAAAGCAGCAAAGTTTGGAGGGAAATGGTGTATTCAGAATGGGTACACTAATTTCTCTATCGAACTGAACTCAAAGATCATAGTGGATATGCTCACGGATGGATATTCTAACAACATAAAGATTAAAAAGGTGATAGACAGAGTTTCCCTCATTATTAAACAAACTCAAGCTACGGTCAGGCATTGTTTCAGAGAAGGGAATCAGGTAGCAGATTCTCTTGATAAATTGGCTACCACCACAAATCAGAGAAGGGTGTATCTTTCACTCCAAGAGTTGCCCAGTAACGCAAAAAGACCATTTCTCCTTGATAAATGGAAACTTCCTAGTATAAGGACAAAGTATGAAAAGTCTAATTTCTTTGTTAGTTAATTTTGTTCATAGGCTTAGGAAGGAGGATGTATATATATGAACCTCCTATCATTTTTTGGGGTGATTGCATCACCGTTGTTGTATTTTGTGAGGTCAGGCTTAGCCCCCCTCTTGCGCCTTTTTTGAATACAACACATCCTTATGATTAAAAAAAATAAAAAAAATTAAATAATATTCAAATTAGATTAGAAGTAAGCGGATGATGCTGTAATACTTTAATGCTTCATCAAATCAATTCAATGGATTTAATGAGGTTTAGGCCATTCATATTTTCCTTCCACAAACATTCTCATTTAATTACTTCATCATAATTACCAATGGAAATGTTTTTCCCTCTTCTACATTTCTCTTGAATTCTTAATTTCCAAGAGCTTTAACAATACAAATTTTGATCATTAGGGAAAATCAGAAGGTAAAATGGTAAGCAGCGTATGGAGAATTTGTTGAGTTTCAATCTTTATATTTTGTTTGTTTAATCTTCCATGGTAACCTCCTTTTTACATTCTTTATTTATGTCAATGTAAATTACCTTAGTTAATTGTTGTTTCTATCTTTCATATTCGACATTAGTAACTTTTTTCACAATCTTTTCACATTCTTCACCACACACTATATAAGTGCACAATAAGGTATTTTTGTCCCATTATCCTTTTTGTATTCTTTCTGCAAGATTTGTTTTCTGACAAAAGAGTGTCTTCACTCACCAGTATCTGCAACATGTATATATGTTTCAATTATTTTATGATGTAAATATTGACTTCTTTTCAGTCCTTTTCGGATCACAGTTAGCAACTTATTATTCTTGATTATGCGATTTTCTTGAAAAGTTCTAAAGTTAAACAAAGTACTAATGTGAAAAATCCTCTAGAAAGTCTGGAGCATGATAAGTTAATATGGAGAATCTTTATGACTGTAGACGATCTTTATATTGTCATGTTATGTTCAAATAGCTTATGATACAATTGTAGACTTTGCTTTGGTCTTTTTTGGATCAGAGTTAATTGCCTACTGGTAATGTTTGTTGCGAATTATTTAGTATTATTAATGTTATGTTATATTTAATTCTCTTCTGATGCAACTGTAGACTTCACTTCAGTACTTTTGGATCATAGCTAATTAACCACTATTAGTGCGGAATATGCTTGTTGCAAATTATTTGGTATTGTCACGACAAAATTCTTATTTTGTTCCATATAGCCTAAATTAGTTACTCCATTTTAATAACACATCAAATGATTTGTTTGTCCAATTCCAATGCCTTATTATTTAGATGAGTGTTAAATTCACCATCTGCATTAAAACTTAATTTTGATGTTAACGATGATCGTGTATATACTGTTTAAGTATTCTTCATAGCTACATCCTTCTTGTGAGACAAGTAATAGATAATACAATCCTTTTCTTTTCTTTCTTTTTTTGTTGTAGTGATATTATTATTTGCTTGTTTGATTTTGATTTTTGGTGATTTTGTAGCATGTCAATTTTGTAAGTTTAATTTTCTAAGTTATTCAACTTTGATTGTTTGTTTCTTTCATCTTCAACGATTATATTATTTTTGCATTATAGTTTTTTTAACATTCTTAGTTATACTCTGTAAAGGTGCACCACAAGTTACTATGGTGGCAAACTTGAGCACACACAAAATATTTGTGGTTCCTACTTTCGTGTTGTTGTTACGTATTTTATTCATAAATTTTTATCATCTTTTATATTTTCTTTAATATGAAATTTTTTACTTCAAAACTTACGAGACAATATATAAATTCTCATCGAAATTAATTTGTGTGAATCATTCTCTAATCTACATAAAAACATCAAACTATCAACATTTGATATGCGATTGACGTGTTAAAATTATATATTATTGTATTTATACAATTCAACTAATATTCTTTTATCAAATTCACAGATGAAAGGGCTCAAACATTTGAATCGGACAAAGGGTACATGTACGTGCAATTATGATTTATAAATATAAATTAAATTTATTGATTTCAATAATTATTATCTATCTCTATCACAATTAACTATACTATTTATATGCAGTTGTACACCATAAAATTGATGTTGATTTTTTAGCCATCCTAAGGAAGACATATGTTGATCGAATTTCTCTACATCTTCTACAAAATTCTACTTTCATTCGACAACAACTTCTTGACATGTAGGCGACAGTGAAAAAGAGGAGGCTACAGTTTCTTAAACATAAATCACAAAGTTTAAGACATGTAGCTCTTGCAACCATAGACGATGTTGTTCATATTGATGTATAAAGTATGTGGTGTTGAAGCATAGTAGGCTCACCATTAATTAGTTTTGAGCTTACATTTTTCTTCTTTTAAATTTGTTTAACGTATTGCACACTAATTCTAAGAATATCCACATTGCCTTAAAATATTTATACTAATTAGTATGAGATACACGTGCAACGGACGTGTCCAAGAACTAGTAAATTATATAAACATGGGCATGATTAAACGAGAATAATTACGGAGATTCATGGAAGCGACGCCAGTTGATTTTCAAGATTGAATAATTGATTTACTGATTGATTTGAAGAGAGCTCGGTGGTTGATTTTATTGTGTAGATTTGTTGAGAAATTCGATAGAAATGATCCACAAAATTCTCTATTTAAAGATTCACATTCTTTTAACTGTTCCTGCATGTAACCTGTGAGATTAGCTTTAATCTTTCAACTTCTTTTCAATATTTTGGAAAACCATAGGTTAACTACATCAGACAATCTTCTTGTCTCAATTGAGAAGATCAAATGGGCAGATATGATGAATGAAATTGGACAGGAATCATCCAAAGGAAATGGAAGAAAAGGTTGAAGAAGTGAAAAAGTCGCTGGCTCTGAAGGTCAGATAGGTACAATTACTCTGGATAGTTTCTACTAAATTTCTATGATAAATGGGGATAAGCTTGTTGACGCACCAGTCAATATACTGGTAAGAATGTTGGAGTTGTTTCATTTCCGATCCGTCCTTTTTTACTTTCAGATTAGTTAAGTAAGTTCTTTTCCTCTCAAACCATTTGAAGTAATGTATATTCAAAGTAACCTTTCATTTACCGTATAGCTTGAATAGTCAGATGCTTATGTTGGTAAAAAGCCTCAATAGTTTGCTCGCTGCAGTCACTTAGGGTGTGTTTTGGTATGGAGGAAACAACTTATTTTTCTGGTAAACATTTTCCACGGAAATCATTTTCCTTCGTACCAAACACACCCTTAATCTCCTCGTTATGTTGTTGGATACTAGGTTTTATTGAAGATTCATTATATATTCAAGCACTTGGATATGTTTGTTGATGTCTTACTCTGTGGCAGAAGTTACAAACTGTAAGCAGGCCAACATTGACTTCGGAGGGCATGAGGAGATCTTCTCTGAATCTGGGTGGAGTGATGGATTATTAGGAAGACCGAGGCCGACATAATAGGTTATTGTTGTTTAATGTTCAAGCATGGATTTTCATGTTTTAATTGGAGTCTATTCATGGTATGCATGCTGACTTGTGAAGTCCATATTGCTATTGCCTGATACATGAGTAAAGCAGGGGAACATCTTAGTTATTTACTATGCTATTTCAAATGTCATGGTAGACAAACTCTACGCTAAAGAATTTGCATACATGAGATCGCGCCGTGTGTCATGCCATTTGACTGCTATAGACCCAGTCATTTGCAGTGTCTTCTACTCTTTGATCATTTGTCATTATTTGATATTTGAGTTGAAAATTTTGCAGGAAATGGCCCCCTGTGAAGCGATGGATCTGAGGGAATCTCAGGGTAGAGTATAATGAGTCTACTGGCCAGGTTTTCTGCCCATTGCATTCTGAAACACAAGCTTTTGCTGCTTTTGAGGAGAGTCTCACTTTGAAGGTTAGCCTGTCACTGATTATTTTTAGACCAAAAATATCTGATAGCCATAGTCTATACCATTGTTTTTATCTTTTCTTTTGAGTTGGGAATAGTAGATCAAGTACAATAATGTGGCTGGAATATACTTGTGGAGCTGATACGTGCCACTCTTATCAATTGATATCCAATCATGATGTTTTTCTGATTTGTCTAAGTTATTGCTATGTGTGAATTGTATGCCATGTTCATTCAGATGGAAAAATTGTTTGAGATATCCGAGTATTCTCACAGTTTGAATTCATCGTAGGTTGATCATTTTGGTATAAATAGTATAGATACAGAAACCCTATGAGAATCGGTATCCAAAGGTTGAAACCTTAAGGTGCTGGTGTTCAAAATAAGTGCATCTTTGATCTCATATTAAGGCAGTTAGTGGGAATAGAACCAATGACCTTACAAAAGTTTTCAACCCCCTTGGCCACTAAGCTATACTTTTGGGTTGTGTCAAGGGGATTCAAAACATAATATATACAAGTAAAAAACAGGTTTTGTCTTTACATATATAGTGTAAGTTTTCGTCGAAGGGGGTTCGGGTGAATATCCTTCCGGCCCCCTAAATCCGCCCGTGCTTGCATCGTCACCTTTTCATGATGTTTGGAGTGAATTGAGTATTTCCTTGGAATTTGTCCGCAAAAGGCTTAGGTGTTGTTGGAAAAGCTTGGAAACATTGGCAGTGATGAAGGCTAACTATATAAACTACTCTCAGTTTCGGGCATACATGTCTGAATCTTCAGATATTGCTAGTTCAAACTTCAGACTTACATGTCTGAAGTTAGGCTTTGGCAGGCCCAACTTTAGATCTGTATGTCTGAAGTTTCAAAAAATCTGGCGAGTCTGAAGTAAATACTGAAGTGGCTAGGTGTTTTTGGATTTAATAGATTATCAAAAGGGTAGGTTTATAATAAAAATCAAGAAAGATTAACGAAGGAAAAGGAAACTGCTCTTCCTTGAAATGCATTTGATAGTTTCTTATTTATGCAGATTAGTAAAAAATATAGTTTTCTCTTTTGAGATGTAAAGATGTCTACTTCGATTTATGTATATGTTTTAACAATTGGCTTTCAGATAAGCATAAGGAACTGTTAGAAGTTAGTTGATTCAACAAGACAATTGTTTTGTTTATGTTACTAGTTTCTAATAATCCTCCATGTTAAAATCAAATGTATTAGCTATATGGAGACATAATTATTAAACCTAGACACTCTCTTCTCTAGATTATGAGTGTTCTTTACTATGTTTATGTGAGAAAACACGGGAGAAAATAATATATTATTCATACAATACAATGATACAATGAGCCATATATATAGATAATACATGTCCTACTCCTAATACATATAGGATTAAGGTTATTTACTCCTATTTGACTACTAAACTAACACTCCACCCCAAACTGGTGCATATAAATCAAATGTACCGAGCTTGTTACATATATAACTAATACGAGGGCCAGTGAGGGACTTGGTGAAAATATTTCGACTTCACAAATCTTGTAGCAATATCTCTTGAGAGTATCTTTTCTCTGATGAAGTGACAATCAATCTCAATGTGTGTTAGTCCTCTCATGGAACACCGGATTTGATGCAATATGAAGGGCAGCTTGATTATCGCACACAAGTTCCATCTGGCTGATGTCACCAAATTTTAACTCCTTGAGCAATTGTTTGATCCAAATTAGCTCATATGTTGCCATAGTCATTGCTCGATATTCCGCTTCTGCACTAGATCGTGCAACTGCATTTTGTTTCTTGCTCTTCCAAGACACCAAATTGCCTCCTACTAAAACACAATATCCAGACGTTCTACGTCTGTCAGAAGGTGATCCTGCCCGATCAGCATCTGAGTAACCAACGATCTGCTCATGACCTCGATCCTCAAATAATAATCCTTTGCCTGGAGCCGATTTTATATACCGAAGAATGCGTACAACTACATCCCAGTGGCTATCACACGGAGAATCCATAAACTGACTTACAACACTCACAGGAAAGGAAATGTATAATTAAATAAGTTCTAACATTGGATTCACAAATAAACTAAATTTACTAACTCCAATGCATAAATTCACTAATAAAAATAATTAATGAATAATTGAGCCGAGCCATAAACTAACTATACAAGTATAAGACCGCCCCAGGGTCTGGTGTCACAATTCACGAACTACTAAAGAATACTACAAATAGTGGGCTGAAAGAGATAATATAATTGTTTCGAAAGAAATAACACAGTGTCTATAAAGTAATGAGAAGACTCCAGGAATCGGCGGACGCCAGCAGATTTACCTCGTGTCTCCGAATGATGAAATCGGCTACTAAAGTCTCCTAACGCTGCCGGTACCTAGATCTGCACAAAAGAGTGTAGAGTTTAGTATCAGTACAATCGACCCTATGTACTGGTCACTGTGAGATAATTTAGTTTACCAACCAGTTGCCTACATCTTGCAGGATCGCTAAGCGGCTCCCCCTGTCCTGGCAGAAGTTTAGAATTCGGATCCATCGGAGTGTCAATCGGTCTACAACCTATCATTCCTGTCTCCTCAAGAATGTCTAAGGCATACTTCCGTTGTGATATCGCAATACCTGAGCTAGACTGAGCGACCTCAATACCTAGAAAATACTTTAGTTTGCCAAGGTCCTTAGTCTGAAAGTGTTGAGAGAGATGTTGCTTCAATTTAGTAATACCATCCTGATCATTGCCGGTAATAACAATATCATCAACATAGACCACCAGATAAATACAGAGACTCGAAGCAGAGTGCCGATAAAACACAGAGTGATCAGCTTCACTCCGAATCATGCCAAACTCCTGGATAACTGTGCTGAACTTACCAAACCAGGCTCGAGGAGACTGCTTTAGACCATAAAGTGACCGGCGCAAGCGACATACAAGGCCACGAGACTCCCCCTGAGCAACAAACACAGGTGGTTGCTCCATGTAAAATTCATCCTCAAGGTCACCGTACAAAAAAGCATTCTTAATGTCTAACTGATAGAGAGGCCAATGGCGAACAACAACCATGGATAGAAAAAGGCGAACCGATGCTACCTTAGCCACGGGAGAGAAGGTATCATTGTAATCGAGCCCAAATATCTGAGAATATCCCTTAGCAACAAGACGAGCCTTAAGGCGATCAATCTTGCCATTCGGACCAACCTTGACTGCATATACCCAACGATAACCAACAGTAGATTTAACTGAAGGAAGAGGAACGAGCTCCCAAGTACCACTCGTATGTAAGGCAGACATCTCGTCAGTCATAGCTTGTCGCCATCCTGGATGAGACAATGCTTCACCTGTAGACTTAGGGATGAAAATAGAGGACAACGAAGATATAAAAACATAATAGGGTGATGACAAACGATGATAACTTACACCGATATAATGGGGATTAGGATTAAGTGTGGTTTGTATACCTTTTCGAAGTGCAATCGGTGTACTAGGAAGAGACAAGTCCACAGTAGGAGCAGGGTCAGGTGCATGACGTGAATCAGCTAGGCCTGCTGCCGGGTGCGGACGACGATGATATGTCAAGAGTGGTGTTCCTGTGGCAGGGGATCTAGGAGGAGCCACACTAGACTCCCCAACGATTGGAATGGGTAAGACTTCTATGGCAGAAGGTGAAGGAGGAGCTAAAGTAAATTCCTTAAAGGTCGGTATAGGTAAGACCTCAGATATATCAAGGTGGTCAGAAGAGGCAAAGAAAGGCTTATACTCAAAAAATGTGACGTCAGATGACATAAAGTACCTACGAAGATCAGGTGAGTAACAACGATATCCCTTCTGAACACGAGAATAACCAAGGAAGACACACTTGAGAGCAACGAGGAGCTAACTTATCTTTCCCAGGGGCTAAATTATGAATAAAACAAGTGCTCCCAAAAATACGAGGGGAAATAAAGTATAAGGATGACTAGGGAAATAATACTGCATACGGAATCTGATTATGGATGGGAGATGAAGGCATCCGATTAACCAAATAACAAGCTGTGAGAACTGCATCGCCCCAAAAACGTAGCGAAACATGAGATTCAATGAGAAGTGTGCGAGCAGTCTCAATGATGCGCCTATTCTTTCTCTCTACAACCCCATTTTGCTGCGGGGTATAAGGACAAAAGGTCTATGAATTATTCCTTGAGAAGTCATAAATTGCTGAAATTGAGAGGATAAATATTCTAAGGCATTATCACTGCGAAATGTGCGAATAGAAACACCAGATCGATTTTTAATTTCAGCACAAAAATTCTGGAATATAGAAAACAACTCATAACGGTCTTTCATTAAGAAAATCCAAGTACATCTTGAATGTTCATCAATGAAACTAACAAAATAACGAAATCCCAAGGTTGAACTGACTCTACTCGGACCCCATATATCAGAATGAACTAAAGAAAAAACAGACTCTGCATGACTCTCAATACTACGAGGAAAGGAGGCTCGGGGATGTTTCCCGAGCTGACATGACTCACACTCTAACGTAGATAAACTAGACAAACTAGGCACCATCTTCTGAAGCTTGGATAAGTTTGGATGTCCTAAACGTCTGTGAATTAGGTCCAGAGAATCTGTAACTAGACATGCCTTGGAGGAACTGAGTGAGTTAAGGTAGTAAATGCCTTCTGATTCAAGTCCTGTTCCAATCGTCTGTCCCGTAATGCGGTCCTGCATAATAAAAGAATCATCGATAAAATATATATACACCACAATGGAGGGCACGAGTCAAACGACTAACAGATGCAAGATTAAAAGGACAGCCAGGGACATAAAGAACGAAATCTAGAGTGACAGAGGGTAGGGGATTCGCTTGTCTAACTCTTTTTGCTTTAGTTTGAGACCCATTGGCTAAAGTAACAGTGGGAAGAGACTGTGAATACGCAATATTTGACAAAAGTGATTTATTACCAGAGNCAGAAGTATCAGTCCGAGCAACAGAGGCTACTTGTGGAGATGTCGGCTTACTTGCTCGGTATTGAAGGAACTCATTATACTCCCTTTTAGATAAAGAAAGTCTCTGGTTACCTGTAGTCTCAGTCTGAACAACATAAGCATTTTTGGGTGAACGACCATGTAAAGAATAGCACACGTCACGAGTGTGTCCAAGTTTATGACAATAAGAGCACTTGGGTCGAGGCCTTCCAAAACGACCTCCTCCTCGTCTATTCTCCATAGGTTGAGATGCCCGATTGTCCACTGACTGGGATACAAGAACAGATGAGTCAAGTGTCTGTGATGAGCTCACTAGGTGACTTGGTGCTGCAGCAAGGCGAAGTAATCGAGAGAATAATTCATCAACTATGGGGACAGTCGGACTAGCCAATTATGGTGATGGACTGCCTATTAACGTTGATGAGGCTCTATTTAAATAAGGCGTGACAATGGGATACATTACCAAGTGACATCGATGTGGAATGTTCCTGCTACTGTGGCACTACGTTGTCGGAATCCATGCAACGTGCAACAAGGTAAGATATATTGAGGTGGTTGGTCGCGCTTTGATGCTTTAGTCTCGGTCAATTATGATGTTGTGTGCTCTAAATAGCTCTTCTGTTGTTCACTGTGGTTGCTTGTTCGTGCTTCTTTGATCAAGATACATTATTAGCTAGTTACTCGTAGCTCGCCTTTATAGTCTGTCTATGCTCATCACTAGTTTGCTAACTTCATGCACTTCTGAGCCTTCCTTTGATATCTTCCCTTGTTGGCTATGTGGATCATGAATCCCATCATTCCATACACCAAGGCAAGTGAACATCTGCATTTTCAAGTTAAGCATGCCCTTGCATTTCTGAGTTCAACTTATTCTCTCAGAAATGTGAAGAAAGGAAAAAATCTACCCATAATAGTGCTGAATCATGTGAACTATACACTTGTATTTAGTCAATCCTATTTTCAACATGTTCCTTCACGTTGGATCTATTTTTTTTTGTGGGTCAATTTACACTTTTATTTAGTAAATTATATCTTCAGCACGCTCTCCGCGTGCGAGTCTAATTCTTTTTCGTGGGTCAAGCAGGTGAAAAGTCTTTTCGATGGATGATAGTGATGCTTGAATCCAAGATCTTTGCATGCTCTGATACCATAAAGAAAATAAGGCAGTGAGCTTTGGAAAAATAATTTCACGTTAGATTTATTCCATACGTACAAGTCATTTATACAACACATATTGTGGTGTCCTTCCTCTGCGTAACACCATATGCCACCCTGCATAAGATTTGGAGGTAGTAATTTGTTGTATCTTTTTAATAGAGATGTCAAAACAAGTTTTCTCAACTTAACACAATCGAACTCTAACGGGATATGAAAGTTAGCAGTCTAACACTATCAAGTCCTTCATTTGATATCTTATTTAAAATTCTAGTTCAACCTGGACCTAAGTGGATCGGCGCTCGCACTTGAATCTTCAATTTTATATTTTTAATAAAGAAATCTTTTTAAAATTGTCAGTTACCACAATGATTCCATTTATGATGATTGGTAGTTTTTGGTGGAGTTTATTTCTTGAGTAAGATACAACACAATCATTAGGTTAGGATCAACTCTAGTGGCGGATTCAGAATTTTGTGCAAGCAGGTTCAATCTTAGAAGTACATAACTTTAGCCGTAAAATTGTAGTTGTCAAGTGGGTTCAAATAAGATATTTATACAAAAATTAGTTAGCTTTAATCCTAATTTATACATATACACAATATTATTTTTTGATGAATCTGAACCCGCTTGCCACCACGTGCGTCTGCCACTGATCAACTCCATTACAATCTCCAGTGATGCCTTAGCATAGGGCGAAGTTTGTTCTTTAAGGGGTCGTATGGTATACAGACTAAATTATCCCGGTATTATAGTCATGCGATTATAATCCTTAGACTCCAGGCAGGATAAAATAATACCAAGTTTAATAGAATAAAGTGGGATATCTAGGATTAAGTATGGGACTAAGTTTATATCATATTTGGTTGACGGTAAAATCAGTGATAAAAAAAGCGAGCGCTTCCTTGCTTTAAGGGAGAAGCGGAGCAGAGCGGAAGGATCAGCGCTTCTGCCATAGAAGCGACTCTGGTACGAAAAAACGATCGCTTCTCTGTAAAAAGCGAGAAGCAGTGAAGCGAGAAGAAGCGGACGCTTTTTTAATTAAAACACCCAAAGCCCTAATTTTATTAAAAACTTGGTAACAACAACGATTTCTCTTCTTCAAACTAGAGATGTTCTTCGTCTTCTTCAACAGTACAACAGCAACTTTCCGGTATGTTCTGCACTTTTATTTTCATTATTCTTCTTTTTTTTTTCTTTTTCTTTTTCTTTCTAAACGTCCAAAAAACGTCGAAATGCTGGCGAATATTTTTCAGAAAAATTCTGCTCAATTTTTCCAGTTTCTGCCCAAAATTATATGCTTTATTTTAATTTTGTTTTAAAATTCCACTTCACTTAAAAAAAGCGAGCGCTTCGCTTCTCGCTTCTCGTGAAATGAGGGTTGTCGCTTTTCCTCGCTTCACGCTCTTCACAACACTGGGTACAATTTTATCCCGGAATAAATTTATATCATTAACAAACATGGTATAAATTTAGTACCACATTTTATGTCATCTTGTCCCACGTACCAAACGATCCTTAACTCTGTTCCAATTAAGGATAACGGAAACTGAAAAAGATGTGGCGAGCTCTTGTTCTTGCCTTTTTCCTTTTGATGAGGAGAGCACCAGCAGAAAAGCTTGCTGGCAAAGTCTGATGATTTTCTTTATGTGGGAAAATCCAAACAGCATAACAGCCCTTGAGATCATCATCATTCATCATTATCAAGCTGCACAAAGAAACTAACAAACACTGCTAACAGAAGACCAGAAAAGCTGATGTAGTTTCTCATCATCTTATGGCAATGTATTTAAAAAAATCTAAACAGTTCTAACCTCCTAACCTAAGAGGAAACATAGTGGACCAAAATATTTGTTAGATCAGTGGGTATTATATAGAGGGTGTTTGTGGTGTTTGACAATGATAAAAAGTGCTTAAAAGTACTTACTTTCAGGCATAAAAAGTACTCATTTCGGTTTAAAATAAATGATTTTTTTGATTGTTTTCACACATATTAAGAAATTCACATTTTAACATTAATTAGCAATTAAATTGATCATATTAACCTTTACTATCTCTTCACATAAACACTTCTAACACATATTCCAACATTATTTACTCCAAGGACAATTTAGGGGAAAAAAATAATTAGTTCATTCTTAAAATCTGAAAAAATCACTTATTTTAAACCGGAAAAAGTACAAAAATAAGCCAAAAACCAAAAGTTAAATATTACCGACTTATAACTTTTACTTTTAGCTTATAAGCTAAAGACGATCCAAACACCTCAGTAGACTTTTTAAGGCGAGTAGAATACTTACCTTAAAGTAAGTTTTACCTACTTTCTTCAAGGTATTAGCTGCCCTCGTTATGAACTATTGTTGTTGGGAATTGGCAATAAAGATACAAAAAAGCCTCCAAAATCTACATGCAGCATTTCCAAAAGAATTTCCTTCAAACTTATTAATTTTAAGAATTAATAATTTTGTGAGAAATTTTTTATTAAAAGGGGAGAGAAATATGATATCCCAACGATTTCAATTTATACGACACACTTTCCTTATTAGTCCATTTTAAGGAATTCCAAAAATATATGCAATCGAGTAAATACCACTATGAAGCATGAACGAATGGATCTCGGAATTATTTGTACAAGTTATAAGTTTCGTCACCACTTTGTGAGAAATCGTTAGGTATGAATATGTTAGATACCCGTGACTCGATTGGTGAAATAGTATCTCTTCCCCATAAAGTACATGTTTTTATATTTGAAAATAATTTAACTTTAAATATTTTATTTTATCCATTTTATTTTTAATGAGAAGTTTTTATAGCTGCATAAATTATGACCACATAAATTTTTTACCTCTTAAACTTTTAGAAATAAGTTTTAATAATTTTTTTTTCTTAAACTTTGTGCTGACTCAAAATACGTAGTATAAATTGATACAGAGAGGGAGTACGTGAAAGCCTATAAAACAGCACATATATAAGGCTTCTCACAGGTTTGAATTGCGTATATGCAGATAATTAATTATGTCTATTCTGAAATTGAAGGATTTGATATTGTTCAATCCTACTATAACTTAACAACCAAAAACCTTTGTGTCAAATTTCAGCTATTCGAGTTGGCCACGTGGCGACCTCTGACACCCTACACCATTACAATAGGAGCGGGTTCGTCCATCAACCTACTTTGCACTCTAACACCTCACACCATTTTACAACAGGAGTGGGTAGGGCGGCAAGTGCGTCGGGTCGGATATAGTTCGAGTAAAAAACGGATAAGAAAAAAATGATAAATTATTTGACCCAATCCATATTTAATACAGATAAAAAATGGGTTAACTAACGGATAATATAAATAACCAATTATTCATGACTTCTTGTATATGATCACTTTTGGGACTTTTGAGAGAATTCTTAATCTCCGGAGGAATCCCTAATTTGAGGCTTTAACAAATGTAAAAGTCGGACTCATTGGTTATCTATTTTTTAAATGGATAATATAGTTCTTATTCATATTTGATCCACTTTTAAAAAATTTATTATCCAATTCATTTTTTAATAGATAATATAAATGATTAATTATTTTCTTTAAACATTTTACCACCATCAGGAGTGGGTTTGCCCATCAACATACTTTGCCAAGAGGCGGTAAGATCGCAATAGACCTTAGCACAAACCTATTTAAATAATCCTGTCTATAATCTATTTTGAAAATAATAGAATTCCAAAGAGATAATAGTCCGTTAATTGTATTTTTTTTTTAAAACCATAAAATTCCAAAGAGATAATAGTATTAATTTGATCCTACATTGACAAGTGGCTGCAATCCTACACATACACGTGCCAAGTGTCAAATACTATCAAAGGCTATAAGTATTGTTAAACGGAGTTACTTCTTTATGTTGGCAAAATTCTACTTCCATCCGAAATTTCACACCAATTCTTCTCATAACGTATCCCACATTACAAGGTCTTTGAAGCCTTTGTAAACTACCAATTGGATAACGTATTTTTTCATACTAGCCTAATATTAACAAGTTATAACAACAATAATATCTATGTTGTTTGTTAAGAAATTAGGATTCGAAGCTTACGAGTTCGAGATTCTAATCCTTATTAACAGATTTTAAATTAATAATCTTTATATATATTCAAATATTTTTTTAAGCGATAAGTATAGAATTTGGACCAAAATTATCACGTTCGACGCGTAACCTACACATAGGGGGGGGAGGGGGGGGGGGGGGGGGGGGATTTGGGG